>CAUYRT010061543.1:0-27842 GCA_963574885.1 Lepilemur ruficaudatus | reverse complement strand
GGGGAAAGGAATTCCTCAAAAACTGATTTATGTGATTAACTGTACACCTCGGTAAATTCACTGAAAATCATTTAATTGTACACTTAAAGTGGAGTAAAGGCATGATATGTAAAGTATACATCAATAAAGAAAAATATCATTTAAAAAATAGCATCAAAAAGAATAAAATACTTAAGAATAAACTGAAGCAAGGTGGCAAAAGACTTGTATGCTGAAAATTAAAAACATTGCTGAAATTAAAGACACAAATAAATGGAAGACATCCTATGTTCATGTCTTGAAAGACTTAATATTGTTAAGATGTCAATACAACCAAAAGTGATCTACAGATTCAATGCAATCCCTATCAAAAGCCCAGCGGTGTTTTTTGAGAAACAGAAAAATCCATCCTAGAATTCATATGGAATCTCAAGGGCACCTGGATAACAGAAAGAATCTTGAGAAAGAAGAACAAAGTTAGAAGTCTCACACTTTCGATTTTCAAAGCTTATTACAAATCTTCAATAACCAAAACAGTATGAAAATTGCATAAGGTAGACAATAGAATAGAGAGCCCAGAAATAAACCCTTGCCAATATAGTCAAATAATTTTGACAAGAGTGCCAAGACCATTCAATGGGGAAAAGGACAGTCTTTTCAACAAATTTTGTTGGAAAAGCTGGATATCCACATGCCAAAACAATGAAGTTGAACCCTTAACTTGTACCACATACAAAAAGTAACTCATAGTGGATCAAAGATGTAAAAATTATAAAATTCTTAGAAGAAAACATAGAGACTGGGGGAGAGGAGGAAATTGGGGAGTGATTTTGTGGATATAACAACAAAAGGACAGGTAATATAAGTAAAAATAGATAAATAGGACTACATTAGACTTAAAAACTTCTCATCAAAGGACATGATTTTTTTTAATTTTATTTTTTAGAGACAGGGTCTGGCTCTTTTGCCCAGGCTGGAGTTCAGGAGTGTGATCATAGCTAACTATGTGATCATAGCTAACCTCAAACTCCTGAGCTCAAGGGATCCTCCTGCCTCAGCCTCCCAAAGGGCTGGGACTACAGGTCTGAGCTACCATCCCTGGCCCAAACGACATAATTAATAGAGCAAAAAGGTAACTCATGAAATGGAAAAAATATGCAACTAGTATATCTGATAAGGGGGTAATATCTGGCATATATAAAGACTCCTAATACTCAACAAGAAAACAACCCAACTAAAAAATGGGCAAAAGACTTGAATAGACATTTGTCCAAGAATGATATATAAATAAATGGCCAATAATCACATAAAAAGACACTCAATATCACTAATCATAAGGGAAATGCAAATCAAAACCACAATGAGATACCACCTCACACCCATTAGGATGGCTACTATCAAAAAGAAAAAAGAAGCATTGACTAGGATGTAGAAAAATTGTAACCCTTGTACACTTTGATGGTAAGGTAAAATGGTGTAGCCCCTATGAAAAATGGTATGGTAGTTCCTCAAAAAATTAAAAATAGAATTACCATATGATTCAGCAATTCTACTTTGGGGTATATATACAAAAGATTTGAAAGTAGGGTCTTGAAGAAATATTTATATACTCATGTTTACAGCAGTATTATTCACAATAGCCAAAAGGAGGAAGCAAGTGTTGTTCATCCGATGAATAAACAAAATGTGATATATGCATACATATATTTAGTTTTAAAAAGGAACGGAATTCTGACACATTCTACAACAATGGATAAATCTTGAAGACGTTATGCCAAGTGAAATAATCCAGTTATGGAAAGACAAATATAGTTACAATTCTACTTATATGACATATCTACAGTAGTCAAAGTTCACAAAGACAGAATGTAGAATGCTGGTTGTCAGGGTCTAGGGGGAAGGGAGAATGGGGAGCTATTGTATAATGTGTATGGAGTTTCAGTTTTGCAAGATTAAGAGAGTTCTGGATATTGGTTGTACAACAATATGAATTTACCTAACACTACTTGAACTGTACACTTAGTGGTTAAGAGGGTAAATTTTATGATGTAACTTCAACCACAATTAAAATAAAAAGGTATTTAATACTGATTTACTTTAACCAGTGAATAAAGTGAATATGAATTTAATAATGATGTACTTTTTACCACAATTAAAACCAAATAAATATGAATAAAATACTGATACATGGTTTAACATCATGAACCTTGAAAATGTTATACTTAGTGAAAGAAGCCAGACACGTATGACTATATATTGTATGATTCCATTCATATGAAATGTCCAGAATGGACAAAATCACGGAGACAGTATATTAGTGGTTTCCAGGGGCTAGAGTGAGGGAGGTATCGTGAGTGGTTGCTTATGAGTACATAGTTTCTTTTTGATGTGATAAAAATGTTCTGGAATTAGACAGTGGTGATAGTTGCAAAATTTGGTGAATATGCTTTAAAATGCTGAATCATATACTATGAAAAATATATTTTATGGTATATGAATTAATTTTCAACAAAAAACTGAAACACAAATATCCATTCATAGAGAATTAGTTAAATAAAAATTATGGCGAGTCCATGAAATGGGATTGTAAGCAGCATTAAAAAGGCATTAAAAAGTGAGGAGGCTATATCGTTAGGTTAAAAACAACAACAATAACTAAGTATAAAACTGATTATATGATAACCTTTGAGAAATAAAAACCAACACATATGCAGGTAGAGGCATCTCACACAGTTATCTCTGTATATCAAGTATGTTTGCACACTTGACCTTCCCCCCAAGTAATTATTTAAAAGTGAAAATAATGGTCAACTTTGGAGATTTTTAGTTTTCATTTGGTATCTTTCTGAAGTATTTTTTATAACATTATACTATTTATCTCTTTTATTTGTGTATTCATTTTAATGTCTATAGAGGTTATACAGGCAGGCAGATAAAGACCTTTTTGCTTTCTTTTTCATATTTCTTAGTATTCTAAAAATTCCCTGGTAAAATATCACATTAATAAAATAAAATAAAATAAAATAAAATCATGTGCAGTCTTTCTCCAAATCATTCTTAGTTTTCATTTTATAAGACTGTTACAGGAACTCCACTTTTTAAAATTTATTTTTATTATTATGAATACATAATAGTACATATTTATGAAACATGTGATATTTTGATACAAGTATACAATATGTAACGATCAAATCAGAGTAATTGGGATATCCATCACCTGAAGTATTTATCATTTCTTTATGTTAAGAACATTTCAATTTCAATCTTTTAATACAATAAATTATTTTTAACTATAGTTGCCCTATTGTGCTATTGAACACCGGATCATATTCCTTCTATCTAACTATATTTTTGTATATATTAACCATCCTGTCTTTATTCTCCCTCCCACTACCCTTTCCAGCCTTTTAAATTTGTACTTACAACAGTGAACAGAGAAGGCTTTATATTTGCATATCTAAGAGAAAAATTCTTGGACTTAAGATGAAAAGCTAATTTCCAAAAGAAATCATAATGAATCAGCCAGCTTCTCAATTAAAACAAAAAAAACCTAAATGAAAACAGGTTACTATCACCCAGAGGTGGGTTTAGCTTTGTTCTCTGTTTTCATTCTTTGAGCACTGCAAATTATGAAAGAAATTAGGATCTATAGCACTTCTAGAAATCTGGCTCAACATTCTTTCAACCTAACAGTGCCCTCTTCTGGTTCCATGATTCACATATAGCTGGTTCATTGATGTTGAAAAAAGCTTAACTTTACCATGATGGGAAAAGATCATTTTGAAACCTGGAAGGAAAAAAAACTTTAGTTTTCCTTTCTATTATAACAAAAACAAACAAAAATCCAGTTGCATGTGTAATAGTGGTCGCCAAGGGCTGGAAAGAGAGGAAAATGGGGAGTTATTTAATGGGTATGAAAAAGTTCTGGAGATTGGTTGTACAAGAATGAGAATACACTTAACGCTACTGAACTGTACATTTAAAAATGGTTAAGATGGTTATATATATTTTATCACAATTAAAAATAAATAAATAAATATAGGTGTAATATAATCAATTTTGGTTGTTGACAGCAGCCCTAAGTTGGGACTGTTTTCACTTCAAGTCAAATGTTTACCATATATCAAACCCACCTGTATTTGATATAATTTTTAACATTTCTGTCATTTTACTAAAATAGGCACATATTTCTCTTAATTTCCCTTAATTTACTGAAACTATAGCTATAGAACACCTGAATTTTCTGTCTTTATTAGCAGCATCTGATACAAAACCACAGGATCAATTTATTTCCCCAACATTTACTGAGTACCTAATTTGTGTAAAGGGCTGTGCTGGGTGCTTGGAGGAAGGTAGTGATGATGGAGATGAGAGGTAGTTATAATAGTGTTTTTTTTTTTGCATTTAGTTTAACTTTATGCATTATTAGAGAAAAAGGAATATGCACATAAACTCTTGCTTTTAACATATGTATTTTTTCTTACCCCACATGTATCATAGACACTTGTAATAGAAATATTTATTTGTGAAAATAATTTCAATAAGTTTGCATTTTAAGGTTAAAGAGCAGCTAATCGGTTTTTAAATAATATCTGGAACACCTTATAATTATGTTCTTGGATGCATGAGAATCTTGCTGAATTTTTTTTTTCTTCCGAAAATTTTATTGGGGGAAAACTACAAAACTTTTACAGCACAGTGTTTACAGTCACAATTTGTAGTGAGCTGATTTCCCAAAATACATTACCACTCAAGTTGACTTATCTTGTTACATTCAAAAACCTACTCTGTCGAGTTGGGACGCTGTGGGCGAGCCTTGAGAATAGTAAGTGTTTTAAATGTATTATCCCTGGTTATGACAATAGTTTTGCAAGGAAGAAATTATTATGCCTTGGAAACCAAAGTTCCAAGAATTTAATTAATTACTTAAAGATCACAGAGCTTGTAAATAGCAGAGTTTATTAACAGCCAGTTCTATTTTGACATTAAATGTTGAAATTTCTTGAACTTTTTCCATTAAAAAACATTGAGGACAATAATGGTAATGTGTGGTCTAGTTTGTCTATAGCCAAAGAGAGATTAATCTGAAGGCTATTTGAATGATCAAAGTCTAAGAAGTTCCAGAAACCTTTTCTTCTAAGACACTTTGTAACTTCTGGTTACTTACCATATATCATAGAATATAACATACCACAATAGTAAGATAAGTCATTATTTTCCAAACCTCTAGAAAATAAAAAAAAGTTGCTAATTAAAGTATAGTTTACCATAAATTGTCATGTTTCAGAAATTTCCTACATGTTGAATATGAAAAAAAATGTAGAAAGCCTTCAAAGACTTATTGCAAAGGCTTACAAACTTGTTAAATATGAAAAAAAGGTGATCTTATACTCTGTGACATGACATGTGGTATTTATGTTCCACATTCAATTTTCATGGTCAGTGCTAGTGTATGCTATTCTATTTTTCACTCTAGTCACCTTACATGTCTGCATATTGCTTTTTAAATGGTCATAGTTAGTTTTATGGCTCTATGATGTACATCTGCAACTGGATTGTAAAGCTCTAGAATAATTTCTTTGGTTACCGCTCCCCCGCCCCCGCGACCCACACATATATCCATCCATAAGCCATGCAGAGTTTACTACTTAGAGGTAAACTTGAATTTCTTCTAATCTTAAAATTACAAAGATTGTATACAACTCTCCATAAATTTAGTTGCCCAGGGCAAGGGGCGGGGCGCGATGGAAAAACACTATATATAATAAAGGCATCATCTTTCAAGACTCATCCTTGTAGAAACGTTAAAATGGGGTGAGGTAGGCAGGAGAGTGGAGGCGGAGAGGGGATATACGTCTCAGGATACAGGAAATACGGTAAGAGCGAACCGGGAGGAAGCCAGCTCTGTGCCTGGAGGGGACCCGCCGCCATCTCAGGTCTCACGGCCTTGCCAGGGTCCACCGGAGAAAACTGACTCCCAGAATCTATAATCCTTATGGGGGACCAACCCTGTGCCTCCGGGAGATCCACGCTCCCACCTGGAAACACGCGGGAAGCCAAACCTCCAAAAAAGCGCTGCCTCCTTGCTCCGCGGTGGGATTATCCGGAAGGAACTCCCAACGGAGGTAGTACCACTCTCCCCTCCGCACCTCCTCCAGCTTCAGCCAGCCTGAAGTCGCACCCTGCTCCTCCTGAGAAGTAGTGAAATATATTTCACCCACCCCAAACCAGGTCAGGTTCGTTCTTTCTTACTTGGGACATCCAGGCTCTCTGAAACTTATTTATGCATTTGCCCAAATCTCCTTCCCCTTTTCCTTGTCTTTTTTCCATTATTTCAAAATAGCAGAAAGAACATGTAGGCGTTAAACAGCTCTTTAACAAAATATGCTTGAATGATAGATGTTTAGTTATATTAAATAATTGTTTTTAATATTTTAGATGTGATAATTGTGGTTATAACTTATAAGAAATAGACTTGAATCTTTTGATGTGTTTGAAAGTAATCCAGTAAGTCCAAGGTAGGGGGAAATATAATCAAAGTGCTCATGAGTTGATAATTTAAACCTGGGTGATGTGTATGTGGGGATTTATTATACCATTCACTCTACTTTTGTGTATATTTGAAAATATTCTATTTAAAGCAATGCCTGGTTTAAGACCAATAACAATCATATATGGAAGGCCTGATGATTATGCCCAGCACTGTACTAACAGAAGGGATTGTAAAGTAAGCCTTCATATGTGTGTGTCTTTCTCTGTGTAAGGCAGGGGAGTTTAATAAGTGAAAAAAAAAAGAGCTACAATATGATGGTCAAATCCAAGTTCCATAATGTTTGCTTGTTCAAGGTATTCAGGAAGCATGGAGGATGAACCAAGTCACTCTGCCTGGTAGTAATCATGAGCCATCACAGAGGAAGGGGGGACTTTGGGTGGGCCTTAAAGGGTGAGTGATATCTGCCACACAGAGGGGGAGGGAATGTTTCTCAGGCCTCAAGTTTCCAGACCAAAAGCCTCAAGGCTGGCTTGTTCTGGAAACAACTCTGCCATAATTCTGAGTTTGTAAGAAGGACTTGGAGGTGAAGATAGAGTGCTTCAGGGCCTTGAATGTTATGCTGAGTATGCTGTTTATTCCCTAAGCAGTGGCAATCATGGAAGATTTTCAAGCAAGTGATATGATTTGTATTTTAAGAGTCCAGTTCTTACTATCAGAGAAGCACTCTCTGGTAGTAATTTAGATGAGCTTTATAGAATGCAAAATATAAAACTAAATATGACCCAAGTCTCACAGATGCTTGTAATCCAAAGGAGAGAGGCATCCTTTTTTCATTCATACAATAAACCTTTATGGAGCTCTTACAATGGGTAGGAATTGTGCCGGGAGTTGTAGGGGATGGATAGCCAAGGCATAGTAGCTGGTACTTTTTAGAAGTGAAATAGCTATTTGAATAAATAAGTCAATGAATGAGGGGATAACACTGGCCACCAAGGAGATTCTAGATAACGGGGTTCAGTGATAGTACATTTTAAAAGCATCTCCTGTCATGCCACACAACCTATTTCTCTCATCTTTACCTCTATCCAAAGGGTAGTGGGGTGCAGGGTGTAAGGTGAGCAATGCTCAGATAGAAAACAAAAAAAGTTGTTTAGGGCAAAAAGTGTAAGAGCTACATAATTTCCCCCCAGTGATTCACATCATTGAAAATTGTAATAATACACACAATTTATTGAAGAGTTTTTATGTACCAGACATTGCTCTAAAGGGCTTTGCATGTTTTAATTTATTTAATAACAGAAACTCTAATAGGGAAATTTGTATGGACCAAGGGAAGTTGTATAACTTGCCACAAGTTATATAGCACTAAGTGGCTGAGCTGGGCTTTGAACCCGGAAAGATTGATTCCAGAGTCTATACTCTAAACTGCTATACAATACACCCCTTCTAATAGTATGTACACAACTATTTTATAGGAGTGTAACATTGAAATGGGGGCAGGGTGGAGCATAAGGACTTGAGGAAACCTGGGGAAAAAGAGATGGACAATAACAGAAGAAATTATATCACTGTATTTTTACTATTTTTCAGTTTATGAGGGATTGCAGTATGAATCCATTTCCTTGGTGCATTCATGAAATAGTTCACCCAGTGAAGACAATGAAGATTATTTACAATGCTATCCTGCTATTTCTGATGTCCTGCACCTGGAACTTGTAATTTTTAAGGTAATCTCTTTACCAAAAATTTATTAAAAGGAGGAGGAGGAACTGGTTTTGAGAAATTAAAAACAACTAGCCAAACAAAATATAAAAAGCGAATACCTAATGATAAAATGGAAACCATTTTCTACATTATATGAAACTGTATACACTATATAATAATATAATTTGAAAATGTTTTTTAGATTCATTTCTAATTACCATATCGTTACTGTAAAACATATCTTTTAAACTATATTTTCTAATTGTTTCTGGTAAATAGGAATATGGTGATATTTTAATATATTGATTTTATATGCTGCAGCCTTTCTGAATTCTATTTGTCCTAATAATTTACAGATTTCCTTAGATTATATGTTAATTAATTATACTGTAAATAATGGTAGTTTCTTCCTTTCCTTTTTTTTTTTTTTTTAGCTAGCTAGGATCTCCAGTATAAAGAGAAATAATAGCATTGGTAGAGGATTTCCTTGTCTTGCTCCTGAATTCTACAAAAGTTTCAATTTTTGAATGGATTTTCTTTTTCAGGTTAAGGAAGTTCCTTTATACTCTTAATTTGCTGAGAGTTTTTATTATAAATGGTTATGAAGTTTTTAACCAATTGCTTTCTTCATATCTAATGCCGTGATTATATGCTTTTTTCCTCTATTGATATGACGGTGTAACCATGTGCTAAACTATAATAATCAATTTTCTAATGTATTTACTGCTTTGGGTTTCATCAATCCCCACCATATAATAGTGTTTCCTATTTTAATAATTTTAGCTTTTATCTTTATATTTCACTGTCTTCTGCTTTCTTTTTATTTGCTCTTTTTCTAATTTATTGAGTTGGGCCTTTAGCTTGTTAATTTTCCATCTTTTTTAAAATAAGAATTTGGGGCTATAAAGGTTTCTCTAATGTATTTAGAACAATTCCATGGGTTTTTATATATAGTATGTTTATTATCATTCAATATTTTTTATTTTAAAATTTCTTCTACGATGAGCTATAAGAAAATGAACTACTTATTGTATAATCCTGGTTGGAGCTAAAGCCCATTCTTCTAAGTGAAGTATCACAAGAATGGAAAAACAAGCACCACATGTACTCACCAATAAATTGGTACTAATAGATCAACACTAAGGTGCACATATGGAAGTAACATTCATAGGGTGTTGGGCAGGTGGGAGGGGGAAGGAGGGGATGGGTAAATTCACACCTAATGGATGCAGTGTTCACTGTCTAGGGGATGGGTGTACTTGTAGCCCTGACTTGGGTGGTGTAAAGCCAATTTATGTAACCCAAGCATTTGTACCTCCATAATACTCTGAAATTTAAAAAATAATAATTTAAAAAAATTCCTTCTACGATTTCTTCATTGACCCACGAATTATTTGATGTTTTAATTTCCAAACATATGGGCCTCTTTTTAAAAAACTCATATGATGAAATCTTTAGTACAGTTACAGGTAAACTTCATCATTTTTTCAGTTTTAAAAATTTTTTAAATCATTCTTTTTGTATGTTTGTACGTTTTTTTATTTCAAAATATTATGAGTGTACAAATGTTTTTGGTTATATGGATCACTTTTCTTATGCTTGAGTCAGGGTTGTAAGTGTGCCCATCACCAAGATAGTGTTCATTATACTAGGTTTTTGCCTAGTCCCTCCTCCCCCCTTCACCTCTTCTTGATTTCAACTGAGTTTTACTTGCCTCTGTGCACATGTGTGCTCATCGGTTAGTTCCAGTTTAATAGCGACTACATGCAGTATTTGATTTTCCATTCTTTAGATACTTCACTTGGGACAATGGTCTCCACTTCCATCCAAATTGTTACAAAAGGCCTTAATTCATCCTTCTTCATCGGTGTGTAGTATTCTGTAGTATACACATACCACATTTTGTTACTCCACTCCTGAGTTGATGGACACTTGGGTTGATTCCACATCCTTGCAATTGTGAATTGTGCTGCAATAAATATTCAAGTGCAGATGTCTTTTGATAAAATGACTTATTTTCCTTTGGGTTTACCCAGTAGAAGGATTGCTGGATCAAATGGTAGGTCTACTTTTAGTTCTTTGAAAAATCTCCATACTGTTTTCCATAGAAGTTATACTAATTTGCCGTCCAACGGTATATAAGCGTTTCTTTTCTCTCTGCATCCATGCCAGCATCTATTGTTTTTGAACTTTTTAATAAAAGCCATTCTAACTGGGGTAAGGTGATATCCTATTATGGTTTTAATTTGCATTTTCCTGATGATTAGTGACGTTGAGCATTTTTGCAAATGTTTATTGGCCATTTGTCTATCTTTCGTTGAAAAGCTTCTGTTCATGTCTTTTGCCTACTTTTTAATTGGCTCATTGGTCTTTTTCCTGCAGATTTGCTTGAGTTCTTTGTAGATTCTGCTTATTAGCCATTATTGGATATATAGCTTGTGAATATTTTCTCACATTCTGTAGGTTGACTATTTCCTCTGTTGATTATTTCCTTAGCTGTGCAGAAGCGTTTTAGTTTAATCAAGTCCCATTGATTAATCTTTGTTGTTGCTGTGATTGCCATCAGGGTCTTATTCATAAATTCTTTGCCTAGGCTGATATCTATTAATAGAAGAGTTTTTCCAACATTTTCCTTTAGCATTCATATGGTTTCATGCCTTACATTTAAGTCTTTTATCCACCTCAAATTAATTTTTGTGAGTGGTGAGAAATATGGCTTCTGTTTCATTCTTCTACATGTGGCTATCCAATTCACTCAGCATCATTTATTGAATAGGGCTTCTGTTTCCCATTGTGTGTGGTTCTCTGCTTTGTCAAAGAACAGTTGGCTGTATATGGATAGTTGAATGTCTGGCTTCTCTGTTTTATTCCATTGGTCTATGTCTCTATTTTTGTGTCAATACCATGCTGTTTTGGTTACCATAGCCTTGTAGTATAGTTTGAAGTCTGATAATGTGATGCTTTCAGATTTGTTCTTTTTGCTTAAGATTGCTTTGGCTATTCAGGCTCTTTTCTGGTTCCAATCAAAGCATAGATTCATTTTTTCTAGATCTGTGAAATATGACCTTGGTGTTTTGTTGAGGATTGCATTGAATCTGTAAATCACATTGGGTAGTATGGACATTTTAACAATGTCGATTCTACCAAACCATAAGCATGATATGTTTTTCCATTTTTTTGTGTCATCTGTGATTCCTTTCCTCAGAGGTTCATAATTCCCCTTGTAAAGATCTTTCACCTCCTATTCCTAGGTGTTTTATTTTCTTTATACATACTGTAATACATATTGTGATGAGTATTGTGAAACTCATACTTATTGAGTATTTGATTTGGCTCTCAGCCTTACTGTTATGAGTATGTAGAAATGCTACTGATGCACGTACATTGATTTTGAATTCTGAGACTTTGTTGAATTTGTTTATCAATTCCAGGAGACTCTTGGTAGAATATATGGGGTTTTTCTAGATACAAGATCATGTCATCAGCGAGGAACGATAGTTTGGTCTCTTCTTTTCCGATGTGGATATCACTAATATTCTCTTGTCTGATGGCTCTGGCTAGAACTTCCAGCACTATAATGACTAGAAATGGTGACAGTGGGCATCCTTGTCGTGTTCCAGTTCTTAGGGTGAATGTTTTCAGCTTTTCCCCATTCAGCATGATATTGACTGTGACTTTGTCATATATGGCTCTTATAATTCTCAGATATATTCCTTCTATGCCTAGTTTGTTGAGAGGTTTTAACATGAAAGCATGCTGGATTTTGCCAAATGCTTTTTCTACAACTGTTGAGAGGATCATATGATCTCTGTTTTTGCTTTTGTTTATGTGGTGTATTGCATTTATTCATTTACATATGTTGAATCATCCTTGCATCCCTGTGATGAAGCACACTTGGTCCTGGTGGATTATATTTTTAATGTACTGTGGAATTCAGTTTACTATTCTATATTCTATATTTGTGTCTATATTCATAGGGGATATTGGTCTGTAGTTTTCTTTTTATACTGTGTCCTTTCCTATGTTTGGTATCACGGTGATACTGGCTTTGTAGAATGAGTTGGGGAGGATTGTCTGCTTCTCAATATTATCAAATAATTTTGGTGTTATGGGTAGTAGATCTTCTTTATAAGTCTGATAGAATTCAGCAGTGAATCCATCTGGTCCAGGGCATTTTTTACTGGGAGGTTTTTTATGACTATGTCAATCTCACTCTTTGTTACTGGTCTTTTCAGGAATTCTCTTTATTCCTGGTTGAGACTTGGGAGGTTGTGTGTTTCCAGGAGCTTGTCCATTTTCTCTGTATTCTCTAGTTTATGTATGTAGAGACTTATGTAGTATTCATGGGTGATCTTTTGTATTTCTGCGATATCAGTTGTAATGCCACCATTTTCATTTCTGATTGAGCTTATTTGAGTAATTTCTCTTCTGTTCTTGGTTAGTCTAGCAAGATGTCTGTTGATTTTTTTTTTTTTTTGGAGAATCAACATTTAGTTTTGTTAATCCTTTCTATTGTTTTTTGTTTCTTTGTTTCCCAATTCAATTAGTTCTGCTCTGGCCTTTGTTGTTTCTTTTATTCCGCTGGCTTTGGGTTTGGTTTGTTCTTCATTATCTAGCTCCTTAAGGTGTGACAATAGGTTGTTAATTTGT
The DNA here is from genome assembly GCA_963574885.1 of Lepilemur ruficaudatus. Taxonomy (NCBI): domain Eukaryota; kingdom Metazoa; phylum Chordata; class Mammalia; order Primates; family Lepilemuridae; genus Lepilemur; species Lepilemur ruficaudatus. The sequence goes on along the minus strand of CAUYRT010061543.1, from coordinate 15,016 downwards.
GATCTTTCTGTCTCTTCATTGTAGGAGTTTAAGGCTATGAATTTTCCCCTGAGAAATGCTTTTGCTGTGTCCCAAGGATTTTGATAGTTTGTGTACTCTTTGTTGTCCAGTTTTAAAATGTTCTGATTATCATATTAATATCACTTTTGAACCAGTAACCATTCAGCAGCAGATTATTCAATTTCCGTGACGTTGTGTAGGTTTCTCTTTTAATTGATTTCTAGTTTTATTCCTCTGTGGTCTGAGAAGGTACATGGTATGATTTTGATTTTTTTGAATTTCTTGAGACCTGTTTTATGTCCTAAGATATGATCAGCCTTGCAGAATGTCCCATGTGCAGCTGAGAAGAATGTGTATTCTGTAGTTTTGGGGTAGAATGTTCTGTAAATGCCTATTGGGGCCATTTGATTTAGAGTTTGGGTAACATCCATTGTTTATTTTTTGCTTTGATGATTTGTCAAGCTCTAACAGTGGGGTGTTTTGGTCCTTGGCAATTATGATGATGCTGTTTATTTCTTTGCTTAGCTCTAAGAAGATTTGATTTATGTATCTGAGAGCTGTTCTGTTGGGTGTATGTATATTAATATTTCAGATTGTTATTTTTTCATATTGGATAGCTCCCTTTACTATTATATAATGACCCCCTTTGTATTTCTTTACCTTTGTTGGCTTAAAATCAATTTTATCTGATATGAGAATACCTACTCCTGCTCTCTTTTGATTTCCATTTGTGTGGAAAACTTTTTCTATCCTCTCACATTGAACCTATATGTGTCCTTGTGATTTAGATGTGTTTCCTGGAGATGGAACATACTTGAGTTGTGTTCTTTCATCCATTCAGCCAGCCTATGTCTTTTGAGAGGTGAATTCAGTCTATTAACATTGATTGATAGCAATGATATATGGGATGTTGGTCTTTTTATCCTATTGGGTGGTATCTTATTGCTTTGTTTTACCTCTTGTTTTATTGTTTTATAGGGTTAGTGAGTTTGGGTGTTTTTTTCCAGGTGAATTTACACTGATAGGTATCTGTTTTGCTGATTTGTGTATAGTGCTATTCTGAGTATTTCTTGCAGGGCCGGTCTGGTTATGGCAAATTCCCTCAGTGTTTGCTTGTGTGGAAAAAACTTAATTTCTCCATCAATTCTGAAACTTAGTTTTGCAGGATACAAAATTCCACGCCAACAGATGTTTTGTTTACATCAATTGAAGATGGTGTCCTAATCCGTTTTGGCTTGTCAGGTTTCCACTGAGAAGTCTGATATGTTTTCCTTTGTAGGTTATTTGATGCTTTCATCTTGCTGCTTGCAGAGTTGTCTCCTTCATTTTGACTTTTGCCAGGTTGAATTACTATGTGTTAGAGATGATCTCTTTGCTATGAATGTTGCTGGTATTCAATGTCCATCTTATATCTTTATGTCTGAATTTCTGGCAATACCAGGGAACTTTTCCTCACTAATTTCCTCAAATAAGTTTTCCATGCTTTCAGTTCTTTCTTCTTCTCCCTCAGGGAGACATATAATTTGAACATTAGTTCACTTCACATAGTCCCATATCTCTCTCAGTGATTGCTCAGACTTTTTATACTCTTCTCTGCCTCTTTGAATGAGTGGGTTATCTCAAGAGCTTTGTCTTCAAGTTCTGAGATTCTTTCTTCTCCTTGGTTTAGACTGTTGTTAAAGATTTCTGCTGCATTTTGAAATTCCCTAAATGACTTTAATTTCTTTAAGTTCTATTATATTCTGTCCTATGTTGTCTACCCCTCTAGTGACTGTTTCATTTTTTTCATTAATTTCCTGAAATATTTTTTTGGCTTCTTTTTGTTTGTTGTCAACTTTCTCTTCAAGTCAATTCACGTTATTTACCCATCCATATTCTGTATTCTATTTCTGTCATTTTGGAAATTTCCTTGTGGGTGGGATCCACTACTGTTGCTCTGCTGTGTTCCCTTGGGAGTTTCACACTATTTGGTTTTTTCATGTTATCAATGGTTTTTGCTGGTTTCTTCTCATCTGGCTTACCTTCACTCAGCTCTGGGTTAATAGAATTGCAGGGCATCTGTTCTCCTTTGCTGGGGACTCTCGCCAACCAAGTCCAGAAGTGATGGCTGATCACTCAGGCTGGGCGGTCCTGAGTGAATTGTTGGACCTTGGGGAGGTTCTTGGCTCAGTGGCAATGATGGGGACTCAGTAGTGGGTTCTTGTGGTGCAGGCATAAGTCTGGAGTCTCGAGGTGGAGTTGCAGTCTTGTCAGGGGCCCAGGAGCTACAGAGGCAGAACCTCAGACTGAGGCACAGTGATTGCTTCCGAGCTTGTTCAGGGGGTTTCAGGGGCAGAGCCTCCTTATGCAGGGCTGTTCAACCAACATGGGGACTGTTGATGCCCTGTCACCCAGTCTCAATGGCCTAGGGCACACATAGGTGGGCTGGTGCTGCTGTTCAGCCCAGGTTCTCCCTACACATGTAGAATCCGCTGATTGAGCTCCTCCAGGCTTCCCAAGTGGTGCCTGTGGCATCTGGATTCCTGCTCTGTTTGGCTCCCATACTGGGGAGGAGGCATGCTCAGCCCCTACTCATAGGGTACTATGAGAGTGTGTGCTTCCTCTCCAGCTTGGCAGGGGCGATGCAAAGGCTATTGCTGGGAGGCTGGGCTATTGCTGTGCAGACCTGGTTCACTGCACTGGAATGATCAGGATGGCGTCGCTTGCAGAAACATGGGATTGGCAGGCATGAGCTCTCTGCTCACCAGCTTTCTGGCGGAATGTGTCTGCACAGACTCTGAGCACCTCCCTGATCAGCCGAGAGGTCTGCAGTGGAGGAGGGAGACCCCTCACAGATGGTGCTGATCATAACTTTTGTTTCTCTTCCAAAAAGCACTGTCCCCATGGGTTGCTTCTATCCTGATGTCTTCCCCCTTCAAAGCAGTGTGCATTGTTTTGGGACCCCCAACTTTATCTTCAAGTTGGTTGGTGATGCTTATGAGTAAGAGTCAGCCATGCCCTGTTTTATTGGCTGGTAGATGCTGTAGTGCACTATAGAGTCGTTCTCCATGTCAGTGGTTGATGCTTGCAGGAGAGAGCCAACTGCAGACATGTACTTTTGTGCCTGTGATAAGCTCTTGTCCCTCAGGTGGGGCACTTCAATGCCCCACCCTTTCAGGGGCGCCTTGTAACTTCTAGGGGGTTGCTTGATTTCCCCCACAGCAGAGGTGGGTGGAGGGACAAGGCTGCGTGCAGTTAGGTTGTGAGTCTGGAAGGCTTTGCCATGCCCCGGCAGGGCTCAGAGATCATTTTCCTGGCCACCAGGGGGCGCTGCTGGGAGTAGAGTCGAGGCCCACTCTCCAAGCCTGAAAGGCTGCTTGTGAGGGAGGGGTCGCACTTTGCAGGTTGGCTGTGAAGAGTGAGCTCCACCCCTCTTGCCTTGCCCCTGCCCTTGGTTTCTGAAGGGCTGCACTAGGTTGCTATGGCACCATTGGCTATGGTGCCATGTGCTGGGATCCTCACCCTTGATTGCAAGCTGCACTCAGTTGCTATGGTGCTGGCTGGGATCATCCCCATCAGAGCCTGCTGTATTCCGTGGCTATGGCTCCATAGGCTGGGATCTTCCCCTCTGGAAGACCCAACCTAGCTGACAGCTTGGCTTTCCTGTGGGAGGGGATGGGTGTTTCCCCATTTTGGCAAGTCTTGGATCCCCACAGTATTCTCCCATCAGTTCTGCCCACATGGACTCACTCAGGTCCTAAGTCCAGCTTCTAAACCCACTCTTTCCCCCCCTCACCCCGCCCCCACCCCTGTGTCCCCCAGCTACTGGCTTGAGGCCTGGGGGCACCAGATGCTGCTTGTGTGTCTGACCTGCTGGCATGCATCTCCAGGAAACACCAGCAAGCAGGGAGCTCCCAGATCTGGTGCCCCAGGTCCCCTGCAGGTCGCCAAGGAGAGAAGGGTAGGCCCCAGTCTCTGTGGAAACTTGAGACTGCAGGATGCACCAGCTGGGGGGAGGAGCCACTCACCAAATTCTCTGCTCAAACTACTCTCCCAGTTGCAGTAAGTGGGGGAGGGGCGGGGAGAGATAAGAATCTGAGTGGGAGAAAGCTTGAGGTCTGTCCTCTCTTGTCACTCTCCTTGGAGTATGTTTAAGATCTGGGATCACGGGTAAGTTCTTACCACAGTTCCATGGTGGCCACACTGCTTGGGTTTGTGGGGGTGGAAAAGCTTCCCAGTAACTTGGTAGCCCACTGATCACCAAAGGATGCAAGAGGGAGAAAGGGAACGCCATTTACCCCTTCCTTCACTAGGCTCCTAGTTTTCCTCTATGAGGTCCCTGGCAGGCTCTGGCACTTCTGTCATTGAAATTCATCTGTGCTGGATCCCCTCTCCTACCTCCCCTATTCTAAGCCCTTCCTTCTCTACTGGATGGTCTGGCAATCAATGTCTCTAGTCAGCCATCTTACTGCATCCTCATTATTTATTTTAATGCTCAAATTGTCTCAGATTCAGCCAGTGGCTACCCACTCAAGTTGGCGTCTCTGTGCCTCTGACATGTTTCATCATTCTTTGACACATATTCTGACTTGCTTTAACATTTACTTCCTTACTTTCAGGCTCACCTTGTGCTCCCTACCCTATTGATTATTTCTTTGTGGAGCTCTGGTACCTTTAATGGGAGATGGTATTTAGGCATAGGTGTATGGCTCTTTTTTAGTTTAATATTTTGATATCATTTTTCACTTAGTTGCACTGAGGACAGACATTTTATGTGATAAAACTTATTTAGTGTTTGTTGAAATATGCTTTATGTCCCCTAGAAAATGATTAGTTTAGTGTTTCGTGTGTGTGTGTGTGTGTGTGTGTGTGTGTGTCTGTTTGTGTGTCTGGGAAGATTATGTATGTATTTTTTGTTGCATGTAAGGTTCTGTAAATGTCCATTAAATTTGTTAATTGTATTATTTAAATCTTCTGTATCCCTACTAGTTTTTTGTTTGTTTGCTAGATCTATCAATTACTGAGAGACATAAGTTTAAAATCTCCCACTGCAATTGTGGATTTGTCAAATTTTTGTAGGTCTGTCAATTTTTGCATTGCGTAGTTGAGGCTTTGTTATTATGTACATACAAAAATAGATCTTTTCTCATTTTTAGGGACATGTTTTAGCTTTCTGTATTTAAAACCTATTTTGTTTATTAATATAGCTATACTAGCTTTCCTTTGTTTGGATGGTATTTCTTTTTCCATTCTATTACATATTCACTTCTTTCTTTTCTTTACTTTTCTGCCAAAAAAGTGAATGCCTTGATTTGTTTCTGAATTCACCAGTAGAATTTATAATTAGCAACAAGGATAAGCAGTATATTAATCTATCCAAACATTTTTCTTCACCATTTTTTATTTTATAAAATTTTAACTCTATATAAAAGTAAAAAGGTATCTTTTATGTACAGTAGTCCTCCCTTAATTGAGACTCCCACTGGATCCCTGAAACCGTGGATAATACTGAACCCTATATACACTATGTTTTTTTCCTATACATGCTATCTGTGACACAGTTTAATTTATAAATTAGGCACAATAATAGATTAATAGCAACAATAAAATAGAACAATCATAACAATATACTGTTCACAGTTTCAATGATAGGATATTCTTTTTACTGTAGGTCTTAGCAAATTCAGCATTCAATTTTTTTTCTTATTTAGTTGAGAACTTTCACGTTTTCACTTAAAGGAAGTACTTTATGTCTTCTCTTTGGCATATCCAAATTGTCAGCATCACTACTCTTACATTTTTGGTCTATTATTAAGTACTATGAGGATTTCTTGAACACAAGCACTGCAATACCACAATAGTCAATCAGATAACCAAGATGCTTAGCAAGTGACTAACAGGCCCATAGCCTATATAGCATGGATATGCTGGACAAAGGGATGATTCCCATCCTGGGTGAAGGATGGGAATGGAGAAGGAGGGTGTGAGATTTCATCATGCTACTGAGAATGGCATGAAATTTAAAAAGTATGAGTTAATTTATTTCTGAATTTTTTCATTTAGTATTTTTGTACTGTGGTTTACTGCAGGCAACTGAAACTGTGGATAAGTGGGGGACTACTTTAGATTCATCAGTTGTTTACCTTTAGCTACATGTGGTTTATGTCTCTTTGTGTATATATGTGTATATAAAGAGAGAGAAAGAGTCTTTGCTGAATCATTTGGAAGTAGCTTGCAGATATCATGACACTTCAGTCCTAAACACTTCATCATGTATCTCTTAAGAATAGCATTACTATTATTACACTCAGAAACTTAACATTGATACAATACTGTTATGTAATATACTATCCATATTAAATTTCACCAATTTTCCTAACAATATCCTTTATAGATTTTTATTTGTTTTGATCCAGGATCCCGCCAATGGTCATGCATTGTATTTAGTTGTCATGCCACTTTAGTCTTTTTAAATCTAGAATAGCACTCTCCGATTTTTTCTTTTAATTTTTTGTGACATTGGCATTTCCGATGAGTCCAGGCAGTTGTCCTGTATATGTTCCACAATATGAAATTTGTCTGATTATTCTCCTGTGATTAAGCATTTTTAGTAAGAAGACTACATAGATGATACTCTGTCCTTCCTAGGAACAAAATGCCAGTTTATCCCAAGGGCCTTGATGTCCATTGATAATTTTATCAGTAGCTAGGTGAGTACTTTTTACTTCCCCCATAAGAAATAGTCACATTGTTTTGGACACAGGTGAAATTATAGTTTATAATTAGCTCCATAGTCCCTGTCTAGGTTACCTGTTTGCAGAAGTGCTCAACATTAGAAGGAGTTCTTACATCTATTCTGCCATCATATTTGCCTGCCTCAGAGCACTTGCCTGGTCTGGCTGGCTTGCTATCTCTCTCTCTCTCTCTCTCTGTCTCTCTCTCATAGAGTGTTTTCAGCAGCTTCATATGCAGAGTCTCCTTAAGTATGTTTTCTTAGGAGCTTGGCCATTTTCCCCCCTCTTATTATACAAGGACCTTCTCATACTACCTCAGATTGATCATTTTTATGAGGCAAATATGATATGAGAAAGTTTGTTTTCTCTTAATCTTACTTCCTGACATGCTGTTCTATCATATATGCCCTTTGTTTGTTTTGGGAAGTACATCACATTTTCTCACATGGATTCTGTATTAGGTTTCTATTGCAACCGTAACAAATTTGTCACGCATTTAGGGGCTTAAAACAACACATTTATCATCTTAGAGTTTTGTAAGTCAGAAGTCTAGTATGGGTCTCATTGGACTACAGTCAAGGTGTTGGCCAGCTGCATTCCTTTCTAGGGGCTCTAAGGGAGAATCTGTGTCCTACTCATTTGGTTATTGGTAGAATTCAGTTCCTTGCAACTGTAAGTCTGAGATCCCTGTTTTCTTGTTGTCTGGCAGCTGAGAGCTTCTAGAGGCCACCTTCATTCCTTGGTTTGTGGTCCCTTTTCTCTATCTTCAAAGCCAATAATGGTAGGTTGAGTCCTTCCCATACTTAGAATTTCTCCATTTTCATTTGTCATCACCTCATTCTCTGACTCAGCTGGGGAAAGGTCCTCTTCTTTTAAATACACATGCAATTAGAGTGCACCCACTCAAATAATACAGAATAATCTCCCCCATCACAAAGTTCTTAACTTAATCACATCGGCAACATTCATTTTGCCTTATAAAGTAACTTAGTAACAAGTCCTGGGAATTGTGCTGTGGACATCTTTGAGTGGTCATCATTCTGCCTACCACAGATTTTATTATAGCAGCCAGCCATAACCTGACACTCAGTGTATGATTCATCCATTATTTCATTCAACTAACAAAAATATTAATCAGCATCTATTAAATTGAGCATCTATTAAATTCCAGGTATTGTTTTGGGGTTCCAAGGTTATAAAACTAAGAAATCTAACTCACTCAAGGAGTTCATAAACGTATTTAGCAAGTTCTGTAGATAGAGATTGGCACAGAGTGCTATAAAAGAACACAGGAGGGCATATGATCTAGACTAGAAGAGCCAAGAATGTCCTTCTTCATCAATCAGTGTCTGATTTGAGTCTTAAAAAAGGAGTGAAATATTAAGTAAGGATGGGAGATGGCAGAGGGGCAAATAGAAGGAAGAACTTCAAGAAGTGAGAAAATAATAACCAAAAGTACAGAGCTCAAGATAGCCTATTCTTTTGAGAGGATTGAGATGGATGGCATGTAGATCTAGAAGCCATACAGTTTTCCTGGAGTGGAGAGATGAAAGTAGATCAGCAAGTTGGAGCATAAACATGAAGACATTGTGTGCCATGGGAAGTCACTGAAGATTTTTAAGGAGAGTGCTATCTATGCTCACATTTATATTTTATATAGATCATACTAGTGGCCACGTGGAGGATAATGTAGAAAGAGATTAGGGTAAGAAAACTATTTAAGCTGCTTATGTGAAAATCATGACAGGAAGCAATGAAGGCCTAAACTCAGCCATTGGTAGTTGGAATGGAATACAGAGGAATAAGATTTGAGAAAGGTTTATGAAGTATTGTTGATTAGGTGGTATATCAATCGGGGTTCAACCAGAGAAACAGAACCAGTAGGAGATATATATTAGGAAATGTATTGTGAGGAATTAGCTTGTGGGGGCTGGTTATGCAGGTCTGAAATCCAGAGAGCAGGCTCACAGGAAGGACAGGCTGGAAATCTTTGTCATGAGCTAAAGCTGATGTTCACAGGTGGAATTCCTTCAGAGAAGTGTTAGCTTTGTTCTTAAGGCCTATCAACTGATTGAATCAGGCCCACTCAGATTATCTAAAATAATCTCCTTTACTTAAAGTTAACTGATACAGACATTAATCACATCTACAAAATAATTTCACAGCAACACCTAGATGAGTGTTTGATTAAATAACTTGGGGACCCTAACCTAGCCAAATGGACACATGAAAAGACCATCACAGATGGGATGTCCAAGGAAGGCAGAATAATAGAGGATGATTCTCAATTTTCTGTCTTAAGGGCAGGGTGTGGTAGCTCACACCTGTAATCCAAGGGCTTTGGGAGGCCAAGGCAGGAGGATGGCTTGAGGCTAGGAGTTTGAGACCAGCCTGGGCAACAGCAAAACTATGTCTCTACAAAAAATTATTTTAAATTAGCGAGGCATGGTGATGCACACCTGTAATCCTAGCTACTTGAGAGGCTGAGGTAGGAGGATTTCTTGAGCCTAGGGGTTCAAGGCTACGGTGAGCTATGATCACACCACTGCACTCCAGGCTGGGTAACAAAGCAAGACCCTGTCTCAGAAAAAAAACAAATAAACAAAATGTTTTTGCCTTGGGTGTTAGATGAAATCACCAACTGGGTTATAGAATATAAGAGAAGGAGCAGGTTTTCAACATTTTGAATAAGAGAGCTAGATGGAAATTCCTGGCGGAAAGGCAAAGGTTTGTGATTACAAGAGATATGTTTACCAGATAAATAGATTAAGAAGCCATCAGCATAAAGGTGATAGTTGAAACTAGAGGAATAGGTTAGATAATCCAGAAGAGAGTATTATAGAGAAAATTTATGGGTTGAGGAGGAAATTCTGGGGACCACCAACATTTAAGGATTATCTAGGGAAAGATGAGCAGTTAAAGGAGAAACAGGATGAGGGGAAAAACCCAAAAGAGTTTGATATGATGATTTTAAGAAAAATTTAGTAAGCAGCAGCATCATATGTAATAGAGGGTTCAATACTGAAAAATGTCTATTAATTTGTAAGTGAAATCCATTGGTGAATTTAGCAAGAATGGTTTCAGTGTTGTGAGAGCCGAAGCCAGATTGAAATGGGTTAAAGAATTGCTAGGAGGTGCCAAATTGAGGTTAACTGGTGTAAACCACTCACAGGAGATGTTTAGATGAGAAGGAAGGATAAAAAATGAATGATATAAAAAATTGGATGATATCTATAATAGGATTAAGAGGCAAGGGACTATTACAAAATAGTAGTAGAAACTTGCACAAGTCTATTGGCTGAAAATAACAAGAAAAGAGGGAGAGACTGAAGACATAGGAGAGAACAGAAATCGTAATAATTGAGAAGAAGAAAATAGACCTGGTTATTGGAGGGGGATGCAGTGCCAAGAGAAGGACTTGTTTTCTTCTTTGGATGGGACTAGAGTAGTATAATTTCAAGAGAATGGTTTGAAGGTGTGTGAAAAGCATTTAAGATCATCATGGTTGGAGGGTTTCTGACATATTGTGGGCGGGGTCAGTGTTGCTAAGTGTCCTGCCATCTGTAAGACAGCCTGCACAAAGAATAATTTTTGTACATTCCATACAAGTTTTGACTATCTTGTTGGACATTCTTATAGGTGAAAAGTATGTTTGTATTAATCTAGGCCTTGAATTGAACTCTATTTTATATATTAATGCAAACAAGCAAATGTTAATATACACTGACTTTTCCAGAAACACAACTACCATATATACCAAAGTAAGATCTTACTTTGTTTTGTTCAGAGTCTTATCAAGAATGTTTATCATTTTATAAAATCTTATTACCTACAAGAATGCTGCTTATGGATATTTGAGATACTGATAACAACACACCTGTATCAGTCAGCATTTGTAGCTGCCACATTTACAAGCATTTTCTGTATAATTTTTTGCATATTTCATTATCCTTTAGTGTAGTCATGTCCCAGCATTTACATATTGAAATCTATTTTATTTCATTATAAGTTACTTTCTTTTATTTTTTTCATATTACAGATGTTTGTTGAAATTATTTGAGTTTTAGTAAAGTAAGATGGGCATTAAAACATTTAAGAAAAGAGGCCAGATAACACTGAAAACTACTGGCCTAGAAGAAAGAAGATATGTATGGGAGAAAAATGATAAATTTTAATTAGAAATGCAGACATTTGTGAGAATGACTAATGCATTATACTTTGTGGTAGAGATTACCATAGCTCTAATTTCTAAATCCAGTGAATAGATTTCAGTCTTTGTCTTGATCCTTTTGTAACATTTAAAATTCTTTTCTCTTTTCCTATGACATGCTTGTCTTCTAGTTCTCCTTTTACATATCTGGCCATGTTTCTCATTATCTTTTTCTGAATACTCCTCCTCTGCCTGGATCCTTAAAGTTGGTGGTTCCTAAATCTCCCTGTTTCAATCCTCACTTCTGCTTGGCAGTCTCACCTAGTGTACCAGTTAAGTTAAACATTTACATGCAGATGACTTCCAAATCTGTATGTTCAGCACAAGCTTTTATGCCAGATTTCAAACTCATGTAGCCTACTGCATTCTAACTCTTTCTCTCTAGATGCTTTATCATCACCTCAAACTGAAAACTGAACTGAACTCTTCAGCCTACCAGCAGTACCACAAACCCTTCTTTATTCATTGTTGTTGGCACTAATACTCCAGAGACAAAAACTAGGGCATTGTGTCATGTTTCTACTCTCTCTCTCACTTCCACTGAGGCGTTATAATGAGGTGTCACCAAGTCATAGTGATTATTTTTTTCAAAATATCTCATGAATTTATCTTTTGTTTTCCATTCTCCAAACTCTATTCCCATGCCCTGGTTTTGACCCTCAACTTTTCTCTCCTAAATGGCAATAATAGTTTTTAAACTGATCTCCTGCCTCCACTACTGCCTATTGTCTCTTGGCATAGCCTCTAGAATGACATCTCTAAAATAAACATCTAACCGTATTGCTTCCATACTTAAAATCCTTTAATGATTTCCTGCTTTTTCTATGATAAAGTCTAAAGTGTTAGCATGGCATAAAAGATTCTCTGTGATATGTCTCTTACACAAGCCTTGTCTATTGCCACTAATCCATATACCCAATCCCAACCTTACACAACTCTTCTTGTACTTTATGCACTACTAGGGTTTTCTTGAAATACTGTTATTTCATGTCTGTTTCTTTGTATATTTGATCCCTTTAACATCTTCGCACCCTTGTCTACCTCATGAACTTCATTCCTCAATTTCTTCTTCATTTATTATAGCCTCAGGAAATTTTTTCCTCATTCCATGTCCTCCACCTCCAGAAGTAATTGTTTCCTCTTTGCTATTTCTGTGCCTGGGATTTGTCTATTATTGCACATGTCAAATATCAACTTGGTAGGTGCATGTTGAATTCTTAGTATGGCTCCTTTTTATCTGGTTAATTAGGAATGTAAAAGAGAAGTACAGTGCACAACAGAAGTTCATTGGTTTGTGTTTTCATTACTTTTTATTGTGATATAACTCATGATAAAGTACGTATATCTTAAATATATAGCTCTATGAATTCATACATATATGTATCTATAACAAACACTTAATTTAAAATATAGACCATTTCCAATACCCTAGAAAGTACATTTGTGTAATTTTCAAGTCAACATCCACAAAAGGTAACCACCATTCTAACTTCTATCACTATTGATTAGTTTTGCCTGTTCTTGAACTTTGTATAAATGAAATAACAGAATATGTACTCTTTTGTCAGACCAGTTTTCATTTGAAGCCTTATAAATACCTTAGAACTTCTATGCACCCTAATGTTATCTGTGAGGAAAGAGATGTGGAAACAGATCATGAAAGGATACTCTAGGAGGGAGGCAAGGCTTCACTCTTGAGTCACAAAAATCAGAAAGTGTGAACATTTGAATGGCTGTCCTCACAATGAAATAAAATGTTGTAATGCATACATTATCTGCTACAAGGCAAAATGAAATATCCAGAATTTTGAAGAAACTGTAGAGGAAGAGATCTGTCTTAGTTTGTTTGTGTTGTTATAAAGGAATACCTGAGACTGGGTAAATTATAAAGAAAAGAAATTTATTTGGCTCATGGTTCTGCAGGCTATACAAGAAGCATGAAACCAGCATCTGCTTCTGGTGAGGGCCTCAGGAAGTTTCCACGCATGGCAAGGTGAAAGGGAGTAGGCATCACGTGACAAGAGAAAGAAACCAAGAGAGAAAGAGAGATAGAGGGACTGAGGGAAAAAGGGAGTGGGTAGAGAGAGAGAGAGGTAGAAAGGGAAGAAGTGAGAAGTTCCAGGTTCTTTTTGACAATCAATTCTTGCAGGAAATAATAGAGCAAGAATGCACTCATTACCACAAAAGGATGGCACCAAGCCATTCATGAGGGATGTCATGCTCCAAACACTTCCCATTAGGTCCCACCTCCAACATTGGGGATCAAATTTGAATATGAGACTTGGAAGGGACAAATATTCAAACTGTATCAAGAGCCTCAAAAGTTTCCAGGAAAGAAAAGATGTTGCTTTGAAATTAACTCAGTTATATTCAATCAACATTTACTGAAAACTTGCTGGATGTCAGGCACTATACTAGACAGAGGGGGCACACCGTTTTCTAAATTATGCCCTTGTCCTTGAAGACCACATGGTCTGGTGTTGAAGACAAAATCATCGTGTAAGGGAGAAGCTAGAGCTAGAGAGCACAAAGGAAGGGATAGTGATCTCAGACAGAGAAGGCTTCTTGTAAGAGATAATATTTGAACTAAACCTACATTATAAGTGGGAGATACCCAGATGAAGAAAGTTGACAAGATATTTAGTTTTTAGTCATGGTGAATCTGAGGTATCTGTGGAACATTCAAGTGGATATGTCCACTAGAATGTCAGAAATATAGGCAAAGAATGCAGACTTCAATATTAACCAGCATATATATGGGAGTTGAAGCCATAGGAGAATGTATATTGTAAGAAGAAAAAGTAGCCAAGAATGAAATTCTTAGGAACACCAACATTGAGGTGACTGGCAGAGGAAGAGTATCCTGCAAAGGAAACTGAATAGCCAAAGAAGTAAGAAAGGAAAGCAGAAAAAGAGGTGTCTCGGAATGTAAAGGAAGAGCATATTTCAAGAAAGAAGGGGTGGTCAACAGTGCCAAATATTTTTGTAAGAGAAGGATTTAAAAGTGTCCAGTGGTATTGAGGACAAAAGGGAGACAACAACCATTGAATCTGTCAAAAGAAGTCCTTGATTGGTGACTTTAGTAAGAGCAGATTGATTGGTATGGGGGGACAGAAAAAAGATTGTAGTGGATTAAGGAGTGCATTAGGGGAATTTGAGTAAGTGGGCAAAGACAGGATTTTTAATAATTTCAGTTGTGATGAGTAAAAAGAAAGAAAGAGAGTTGTAACTGGAGGAAGACTTAAACTTGTTTAAATGTTGGGATGGGAATGATTACATAGAGAGGAAGGGCTAAAAAGATAGGAGAAAGTGGGTATAATTAATAGTTTGAAGGAAGTGAGATCATACAGGATCCAGAGCAGAGGTAAAAAGTATTCCTTAGGAGAGGAGGAGAACTAAAGGGACAAACAGACAATTCTACGTTAATAGTTGGAGACTTCCATGCCTTACTTTCAATAATGGATAGGACATTTAGACAGAAGATCGATAAAGCAATAGTAGATTTGAACAACACTATGAACAAACTAGACCTAACTGACGTATATAGAGCACTCCATCTGACAACAGCAATATACAATTCTTTTCAAGTACCATGGAAAATCTCTAGGATGAACCATGTGTTCTGCCATGAAATGAGCCTCAATAAATTTAGAATGATTGAAGTCATATGATCTATCTTCTCCAGCCACAATGGAATGAAGCAAGAAATCAATAACAGAGGAAAACTGGAAAATTTGTGGGGTTTTCTGGTTTTTTTTTAAATTTTTTAAATTTCAGCATATTATGGGGGTACAAATGTTGAGGTTACGTACATTGCCCTTGCCCCCCTCCCCCCTCCAGTCAGAGCCTCAAGCCTGACCATCCCCCAGACGGTGCACATTGCACTCATTATGTATGTATATACCCATCCCCTTCTCCCCCCTCCCATCTGCCTGATGCCCGATAAGTGTTATTCCTATATGTCCACTTAGGTGTTGATCAGTGAAACCAATTTGCTGGTGAGTACATGTGGTGCCTGTCTATCCATTCTTGGGATACTTCACTTAGTAGAATGGGTTTCAGCTCCATCCAGGAAAATACAAGAGGTGCTATA
>CAUYRT010061542.1:0-34700 GCA_963574885.1 Lepilemur ruficaudatus | reverse complement strand
GAGGCTGAGGCAGGCGGATCGCTCAAGGTCAGGAGTTCGAAGCCAGCCTGAGCAAGAGTGAGACCCTGTCTCTACTATAAATAGAAAGAAAGAAATTAATTGGCCAACTAAAGATATATATAGAAAAAATGAGCCGGGCATGGTGGCGCATGCCTTTAGTCCCAGCTACTTGGGAGGCTGAGTCAGAAGAATTGCTTGAGCCCAAGAGTTTGAGGTTGCTGTGAGCTAAGCTGACGCCACGGCACTCTACAGACCGGGCAACAGAGTGAGACTCGGTCTCACAAAAAAAAAAAAAAAAGCTGTCATGTATGTATTTGAGTATTGTATTTCTAGAAATTTTATTTCTAACTGCGTATTAGAGTTCTGATACAACTGATACTGAAATCTTAAACTTATAGGCTGTACCAAATACTTTCACATTAGCACAGCAGTTATATCTGAGGAATTTGCTCTCTAAAAGTAAAAGTATTTAAGAAATAGATAAATGTGTACAAAATATATACAAAGTATAAATAAATAGCATGGCTTCTTAAGATCATGTTGGTAGCCTGAGTTTGTTTTTCTTTCAGTCAGGACAGAATATACGGATTTCCTGTTACTGCTGTGCTCTGTGTTATGTACTCTTGTTTTTAGGTTAAAAGCATTAATTGCGTACGCTCTCTATATCACAGTTCCTCTTCATTTGTAAAATAAATGTTACCTACTTTTAGGTTTGTTGTGAAAGTAAGTGAAACCATAGTTTACAAAAGGTCTTGTGCAAAGCCTGGTACATAATAGACACTCAAGAATTATTGGTGTCTTAATAAAAAGAATTATTGGCGTCTTTAAATGGTATTCAGGTAACTCTCACTTGATAGAGCTTAACTTCTTTTCACTGCTGAGCACTCAGCCACTAGGGAGAACCCCTATTACTCTGTAGAATTACTTGTCAATTTAGTGATACATATTTTAGCATTAAATAATAATATGATGGTTTATGACCACAGTATTAGAATGATTTCTACTTTTGAAAAACTGCAAAGAGTGTTCACTTTTTCTTTGATTCAGTCATAATTTAGAAGAAGGAACATCAGGCCTTATGTCAAGAGAACTGTCTAGTATTCATTATAACACATTTTTGCCTTTGTTTAACATTAAATTGATTCTTAGTATTTCTGTTCAAAGTTTGAGTATGCTGCTTTGCTTTAAAAGGTGGTGGGCCCCGGAAAAGAAAATTATCTTCTTCTTCAGAGCCATATGAGGAAGATGAATTTAATGATGATCAATCTATGAAAAAGACAAGACTGGATCACGTAAGTTGCATTTGAATTGCATTATCAAAATTGGTCGCTTAAGCGCAGAATATGTTTGTGGATATCAAACCTGAAAATCTACATAAATGAATTCTTTTCTTTCACAACTAAGTCTGGCAAATTATGTTTGCATTTAATTTGTGACTGTTTCTGCTTTCTTTTTAATAACTTATCCAATATTATGGCTGCTTAAGCACAGAATATTTTGAATCTGTAGATACCAGACCTGAAAATTTTACCTAAGTGAATAATTCTTTCTTTTCTTTTACAACTAAGTTAGGGAATTTATGTTTGCATTTAATTTGTGACTGTGTTTGCTCTCTTTTTAATTTATCCAGTATTAATTTCTTATCTTTGAATTATAAAGTTAATGTTTTTTTTGGGTTTGGGGGTGTTTTTGTTTGTTTGTTTTGAGACAAGGTCTCACTCTGTCTCCCAGTGCAGTGGCATCATCATAGCTCACTGCAACCTCAAATTCCTGGGCTCATCCTCCCACCTTAGCCTCCCAAGTAGCTAGGACTACAGGTGTGCACTACCATGCCTGGCTGATTTCTTTATTTTTTGAGATAGGGTTTTGCTCTGTTGTCTGGGCTAGAGTATAGTGGCATCATCATAACTCACTGCAACCTCAAACTCCTGGGCTCAAGTGATGATCCTCCTGCTGATTAGCTGGAACTACAGGCGAGCACCACTATGCCCAGGCTAATTTTTCTATTTTTAGTAGAGATGGGGTCTTGCTCTTGCTCAGGTTGATCTCAAACTCCTGAGCTCAAGCAATCCTCCCACCTTGGCCTCCCAGAGTGTTAGAATTGCAGGTGTGAGCCACTGCGCCCAGCCTGGATATTTCATATAAATGGGATCATATAATATGTGACCTTTTATGCCTAGCCTCTTTGATTTAGCATAGTGTTTTTAAGATTCATTCACACTGTAGCATGTATCAGTACTTCATTCTTTTTATGGCTAAATAATATTCCATTTTATGTATATGCCACAATTTGCCTATTTGTCCATTGATAGACATTGGATATGTTAAAAAACGAACTACTAAAGTTTAGGAGATGTGTAGTAGACAAACACTGATCTACAGTTAGACAACTGTTTTTATTCCCACCTCAGCTGGTTATTGTCCATCTGTGACCTTTAAAATGCTGCTCTTAGAGTTTCAGTGTCCTCAACTGTAAAGTGAAAATGACAGTATAAATTTCTGAGAGTTTTGAAATATTTTCTCCAAATATTAGTGTTTTATTATTCTGCTGCTCAAAATCCTATTGCTTCTGAAAAAAGACTAACCTTAGGCCCTATGCAGGATTAGCTGTGGTTTAATTCTTCAACCTCCAGGTTCTGTGTGCTCCAGCCCACGTGGACCACTTATTGTGATAAAACACATGCAGTTTTCTTCTTCCTATTGCAAATATCCATAGTATTTTATTGGTCTCTGTGTTAGGGAACTTCATCTTATTCCTGTGTGCTGGAGAGGTGTCACTCACAATTTAGTTATTTCTACTTTAGGCATTGAAAAAGAAAAATAGCAGTTCAGTTGTTGGATAATAAAGGAAGTGGAATAGAAAGCAGAAGACTGTTTTCTCTGTCTTATTTGTGTAGCATGTGGTACAGTTTTAATCAGAGTAGATAAATGCTTTTTGATTGACTAGAATGCAAGATTTTTCCTACGTATGAACATAAGGAATCTTTTCTTTTTGCTTAAATGTGTAATTTAACCAGTTTCTTCGAGTAGAAAGGTTAGACTGTGTATATGTGTAGCCACAGTTCCCAGATTGATCTGTTTAGTTTATATATTAAATATTATTTAGTTCCAGTTAAGTTCATTTTGTCATTGTGTCATTTTCATGCTGTGACCAAGCAGTTACTATTTTAAGCCATTCCATGAATCAAGACTGAAATAAAAATAAATTAAACTTTCCCTTTCAGAATTTGAAATTTATAGGTAGGTAAATAATTGTGGGCATAGATGAGATATTTGTGTCAGTTTTTTAATTAGTCATTATCTTGGCGAAGACTTTAATGTACATGAATTAT
Organism: Lepilemur ruficaudatus; assembly: GCA_963574885.1. NCBI lineage: Eukaryota > Metazoa > Chordata > Mammalia > Primates > Lepilemuridae > Lepilemur > Lepilemur ruficaudatus. The sequence continues at coordinate 31,368 of CAUYRT010061542.1, read as the reverse complement.
GTTGAGTTAATTTAAGGAAATTTCTAGTTTTTTTTAGCAGATTTATCTCATTTTTAGCACCATGTGAATAAACTTCGAGTTACTAGATATATAATCAGAGTCTTTCAGTGATCTTAAATCAGCAATATTTTTTATCCTTAAAGACAAAAATTTTCAGGCTGGATGAGGTGGCTCACACCTGCAATCCTAGCACTCTGGGAGGCCAAGGCAGGAGATTGCTTGAGGTCAGGAGTTCGTCACCAGCCTGAGCAAGAGCGAGATCCCATCTCTACTAAAAATAGAAAAAATTAGCCGGGCATGGTGGCTCATACCTGTAGTCCCAGCTACTCAGGAGGCTGAGGCAGGATTGCTTGAGCCCAGAAGTTTAAGGTTGCTGTGAGCTAAGCTAACACCACGGCACTCTAGGCTGAGTAACAGAGCAAGACTCTATCTCAAAATAAATAAATAAATAAATAAAAAGACATATATTTTTCAATATTGACATGAACAAAAAGAAACATTTTGGATTCTTCTGATCAACTGTGATAATTTTCATATCAAGTCCAAATACAAATGTAATTGGCCCTAAGATCATTATTATTGGTGATCTCTTAAATCGGTTCTTTTTTTTTTTTTTCCGTTAGGGAGAAGAATCAAATGAGTCAGAAGAATCTAGCAGTAATTGGGAAAAGCAAGAAAGTATTGTATTGAAATTACAAAAGGAATTTCCCAACTTTGACAAACAGGTGAGTAGTTGTGTGTGGAAATTTCATCAGTATATACTAAATGTTTGTATTATAAAATAGTGTTTGGGGTTCAGCCATGTATAGGGTAAGTTTTGCATTTATCTAGTTAAATGTTTTCCTTTTATCAATATTGTAAAAATATTTTTGTATTGCATGTTAATTCTTTACATTGTTTATTTACCTTGTTTACTAATTATAGTATCGGTGTTATAATCATAACAAACATAACCATAATAAAAATTGTGAGTTCATTTATAAAATGTAAATTAGAAAGCCACCTGTAAGCCTGCCCTCTATCTAAAGTAATTGGTTAATTTTTTTTCACGTTCTCATCCTTGAAATTTTTATAAGAACTTTAAAGTGTAATACTGTATTTCAGTGTCTTGATATTTCATAAGCTTTTTTCTGTTTCCCAGATAGTAAGAATACTTTCAGAGTCATTAAAGACCCATGCCAAGCATGCCAGTGCTAAAAGGGCCTCTGTTTGATCCCATGATCGTATATAGACTCATTTATTTAACATTTTTAACATTTAGAATACATTTATACTTGCATTGAGTTATTCCAGTATATGTTCAGTTAGTACCTCTGCTGGATTCTGATGAGCTGAATGCAAAATCTTGTTGCCATACTGGTTCTTTATATTGCAACTACGTTTTAAAGTTGGCAGTTTTTAAAAGCCTAATTGCATGTTGAAGTTTCATTTTTAATTGACCAAACATTTCTTGATCCCTGGGTTTACAGCCCTACAGAGGGAGAATTAGGAATGCTAAAAAATTCAGGCTTCCTTCCCTTTGAAGACTATTGTATATTTGCGGAGGTGAAATTACACAGAAAGCATTTCTAAAGCAACATCAAAACAAGTATAAAATAATCAGATATGAATATTCTGTGTTTTCAGATGATTAACTCATTTTTAAGAGAGCGTAAAAGTTTTATTTTCTACAAATTGCTAATTTGAGATTTTTAACAAAAAGATCAATGACTTATTTCTAGGAACTGAGAGATGTACTCAAGGAACACGAATGGATGTACACAGAAGCTTTAGAATCTCTAAAAGTGTTTGCAGAAGACCAAGGTAATTATTCTGTGTCATGGAAAATACATGCTTCCCTTGATATCCTGTATTTTAGTATATAAAAAAATAGTAAATCTCAATCATGGAGGTTTAAGCAAAAAAAAAAAAAGTAGTAAACCTATTAGCTGTTAACGAGAGGATGTGAAAAGATGTTGGAAGTAATGATGTAAAAAAACTTTTAAATGACCAATTTGTAAGTGTTTTGAATTGTTCTTTATGATAGTATAAAACAAAATGATAAATAAGTATCTTTTTCTATTTGGCCAATCTTTCTTCTTGATAATTAAGGCTACTTTCTTTTTGAGACAGGATCTCATCTGTCAACCAGGCTGGAGTGCAGTGTACAATCACAGCTCACTGTAACCTCAAACTGCTGGGCTCAAGCGATCATCCTGCCTCAGTTTCCCAAGTAGCTAGGACTACAGGACACCCAACTAATTTTTTTTTTTGTTTTTTTTTCTCTTTTTTAGAGACGGGGTCTCGCTGTGTTGCCAAGGCTAGTCTCGAGCTCCTGGCTTCAGGCGATCTTTCTGCCTCTGCCTCCCAAAGTGCTGGGACTATAGGTGTGAGCCACCACACTCAGCCAGTTAAGGCTACTTTTAAACTGCCATTTTTTATTGAGTGTAAAAGAAACTTTTTTACATTTTAACAGCTCTCAGGATGGATCTTGTGATGGGTGGTATCTTATAATCACTGTAATGTAGATGTTTTAGCCTACACTGGTATGAATATCAAAAGCACTAGCATCAAAGACTTAAGGGTATCATAGGGATGGAAGGAACTCTCAGAATGCATTATGGAACACTATTAACTCTAGGAACCAAGTGGTAGAGGAGAGGTGGTGAGGAAGAGTTGAATTACATGTTTGGTAACATACCTAAGCAAGAATCAAGTAAACTAGCTCTTCATAATTGCAAAGACAGCTATGAAAGCCCAGCACAGTGGCTTTAGGGTGTTTTGAGGTTATTTTAACATGCATTCTTAATGAATTCTTTTAAGAAATGCTGTACTACCAATACTCTTGATGGCACAGAGAATAATGTTCTGTGGAAAGAAAGAAGCCACCAAGTCAGAGTCAAAACAATGAGGTCAGAAGAGCCAGATTATGAATGTGAAAAAATTTGAGGAATACCTTATCTAATTTATTTTGCTTCTTTTTATATATGCACAAGAGTGAATATCCAATAATCTGTAAGTCTGAAAGCTCTTTGAGTAAGTAAAAAAGTAAACACTCTAAATAAAATATTGTATTATAGATTAATTGGTGCATATTTTCTTACTGGTACATAAAATAACAGTGTACCTTCATTCACAGACATCTTAGGATTCCATGAAATACAGTAGAGTAGTCAGTGATAAAGTAAGTGATGCTTTTTGATAACATTATATTTGAATAATTTTTTAAGTAATGATGAACTTAGAATAATGGAGATAGTGATGGAAAATATAATTATAATACGGATAGTTGAAACATAGATACTTTTATTAGTAAGCTTCATAGTAGGATGAGTGTTGTTTTGCTCTACCCATTAGTGTTGGCTTCACAGGTGGGGCTGCTAAGTAGCATCTGGGACATCTTACAGATATGCAGGTGCCGTTTATGTTTCAAGACCTTTACTAGAAAATGGAAATTTATATTTGATTTATTTTAAAAAACAGGATATCACTTGCTTTTGAAACTAATTATTTTAACTTGTATAGCTTCAAAGTCTAAGTATTATCAAGATTTAACAATAAATTATGGTTGAATTCTTCTGTATTCTAGAGGAATAATAAATGTTTAAGTATTTTTTTCGTATTTGAAATCTGACATCTTTATATTTAATTTATATATTTTTAATTTAGCTACTGTTTTTGTCTTTCTCTGTACACAGATATGCAATTTGCGTCACAAAGTGAAGTTCCAAATGGAAAGGAAGTTTCTTCAAGGAGTCAAAATGATCCTAAAAATGCAGCTAAAACAAAACTAAAACAGAAATTTTCCATGAAACCACAAAATGGTTTTAACAAGAAGCGTAAAAAAAATGTGTTTAACCCAAAGAGAGTCATTGAAGACTCTGAGTACGATTCAGGCTCTGATGCCGGTAGCTCCCTAGATGAGGACTATAGTAGTGGTGAAGAAGTGATGGAGGATGGCTATAAAGGTAAAATTCTTCACTTCCTTCAAGATGCTTCAATTGGTGAACTTACTTTGATTCCTCAGTGTTCTCAGAAAAAGGCTCAGAAGATAACAGAACTCCGGCCCTTTAATTGTTGGGAAGCTCTGGTAAGGCTACATTCTTTTTCCCCCCCCTGTGTACGTGTGTGTTTGTTTAATTCACAGTACCGGTTATAGTCAAGTTGTCTTCAGCCCAGGGAAGCATAGATGGGTGGCCTTATTCTGTGTAGAGTCAAACATTACTTTCATTGTAAGCCAATAGTATTTCAGATAGTGTCATATGACCTAATTTTGAATGAATTAAGGGGTGATTTTCCTGAAAAAACCCAAGCTGATTGGCTGGGAATACTGTCACTCATTCTTTTGCATAGAAACTTGGTTCATTTCACTGCAGAAGAAGAAATTAGAGCTTACATTTAGGAAGGAGTTGTTTGCTAGCCTGTTCTGATCTGTTACTGCTGAGACACCATGCAGAAAGCAAGAATGTGGCAGAAATTTTACTACAGCTACTTGAAGAGCAATAGCCACGTCCAGGGGAGCTCCATGATTCAAAATGCCAGCCTAAGTGTTTTATGCTTCACCACAAAAGAAGCAACTGTTTATTTTCTTTTTTTCTTCTAAAAGTGACAGCTCAATCTCTAACATGTTTTTCTTGGTTAAACAACGCGGCCATTTTATGGAGTGTAGCAGGCTGCAGCGTTTTTAATTGGAAAGATAGAAAAGTTTCTGGAAGCCTAGAATTCAAGCGTTAGGTGAAGGGAAAGCATAAGTACTGGTAAGTACACTTTGCATGATCATTTTCTGGAATTTTGATTTTCTGTAAACCAGTCTTATCCAAAATAACTTGTGTTTTGAGTTTTATAAATGTCAAGTCATCAAATCTTATTCATACAGAGGATATAAGGAACTCTTTTAAATTTTGGTTTGACTCCTGTGGGAATGTGAGCTTTTAAAGCATGAATTGTATAAAGGCCCCGCTGCAATATGGATGATTTTTTACAGCGTAAGAAGATGAAGTGACTCTTGATGCTTTATAAAACTTTTTGGGAAGTTTTATTCTCTAAATTAAGAAGCAGAGTTGCTTTTGTGATTACATACTTGTGACAAATCTAAACACAAGTGACCTTGGTGAGTGTTTTGAAGTGGCGATAGGGAAGGTCCTGAACAATGGTTGTAAAAAGCAATTTTTAAAAGTGAAAATATTTGAAAAATACAGAAGCAACATTACTAGTATTTTGTAGCTTTAAAAAAAATAAAATAAAACTATTCGTTTTGCCTGAAGCCTTTGCTTTTCCAGAGAACATCTGTCAAAGCAGGCCCTTTCAAGACTTGTTTGGCTTTGCATGAGTGATTTATTTGTTAAAGTATTCGCTGAAGGGCTTTCTTGTTCTTCTTTTCTTCCTTTTCTTCTTTCTTTTAATCTTTAATGGTCTCCTATGTTATTGCCGAGTTGGGTTGCTCAGGCTTGTTGGGATTCTAATTTATTTAATAAGGAATGCAATTATCTGCACTAGTTTGTTTAGTCACTGTAACTACTTGCCCAGATATCTTACAGTAAAAGTAAATTATACAGTTTTGCCAGAGATATATGTGCCAGATGTTTTTAAAAATACTCAGCAACTTAGCATGTAGAAAGCCTATTTCTCCTACTAATTAATCGGCATAGTTTAAATTAGTCTTGACATGAATTTAGAGATTATGCATTACATATTTAAACCTCTTAACATCTTGCCCCTTTCTAAAAGTTGAACATAAAGACTATATTGTTTGTTCTAACCATCCATCCAAATATTGAGTATTTTATGTAACAGTTAAAAAAGTACCTTAAAAGTAAAGCGCATTCTACTTGAGTCCAATGAATACAGTGATTTGCTGTCCTGAGCAAAGCAGGGAAAGGAGTTTTTGCAAATTAATAGTTTAAATTAGCAAGTAAATGTATATAAGCTTTGAATTTTAATTTGCTTAGGACTTGCAGCTTCTCCTTTAAAAAACACTTTAAAATTTTGAGTGTGACTGGCTTATAAAGCAATTTAATATCTTAATAAAATAATCAAAGATAAAGTCAATATTACACACATTTTGATAAAAAAAACTATATGATTAGCTCCTTCCCTATTAATCGGTGAGGTTTGATAATGTACCTTTCAACAACTTCAAAAAGAAACAAGTGAAAAAAAACACATTTTTGTTTCGGTAGCTGCTGCAATTAGAAATTTCCATGAGAATTAGTTGAAGTTTTAATCATGCCACTCAGTCATACTTTAATGAAAAAGGTATTATATAATAAGAACAGCCTGAAAATATCTAGTCAATTCTTTAAAATTATTGTTGACGCTTTTTTAATCTTAAGGCTTGGGGAATATCACAGAACTGTAAAATTCATAAATATTTCATCAAAAAATGCATACTGAGCCCATGAATCAAGTACATATATACATTTTGTGATTTTTGTTAAAAATGAAGCTTCTTTAACATTGGTAATTATTAAATGATTAAATGTAATCATTAGTATTTCATTGTCTTTTTTATTATAAAAGTAATTTGAATGTAAAAATTACATTAGCAGTGCCTTTTAAAACTTCGAAAAGTTGTAGATCATTGAGTTTTTTCTGAAGTATTAGACATATAATGTAATATAAGTATAATATATGATATATAAAATTAAATATAAAATCCTTGCATAATATCAATCTATACTCTAATCACAATTTAAATTCTGAAGATTGCACACTTTTTGGTATTATTTATGACTTTTTGTCAGAGAATTATACTTTTTTTAAAACTAAAAAGATTTCAGAAATTCTAGTCACACTGATTTGCATGAGGAAAATTTGGTTATTTTAAAATAAGTACATTACCTTAGAGAGTATTTATATTTGCAGCATTATACTCATTTTTTTCTTCTAGTCAAAATTTAAACATTGTATTTTAGATTTCTTCATTTTTCTATTTTACCTACAGTTTTTCTGCATATTAGCAGTAGGTGCTTGTTGTAAGAAAACGACATTATTAAATCAAGTAGATTTTGGAAATATACTAAGCCAACAATGTCTTTAGTTTAAAAAACTTATACTGTTAATGTGGTGAAATTGAAATTTTTATTGCCAAATGTCACACATTTGATGGCATCAGTTCATCAACCACTTACCGAATTTTTTTAAATGAATTTTTGTCTGCCCTTGTGCAAAGTAAAAAGTACTATTATGTCTATGATAAATCTTACTCCATTGCATCTGTATGCATTAATCAGAAGAGTAATGTATACTGACCAATGCAGCATTCAGTCATCAATAACTCAGTTCATGAATAGCTCAACCTAGAAACCTCTCACATATGCATCTACTTTGTTCACATTTAAATCGGTGTAGATGCAGTTTTCCTTGACTGTTGTTAACCAAGCATCCCAGGTTTAGTCCCTGTAAGACACTTAGTGTTCCTCATGGTGCTTTCATCTACTAGACCACAGATTTTCTTTTTTGCTTTGTTTTCCCAGTCATTTCTGTAAAATGTCTGTCTGAATTTGTCACTGGAAGCATTGTAATTCGTGTTTCTGCCTTCCAGATAGGGTGGCTTCAATAAATTTGTTTGTAAGATTATTTAGGCTTTGTTTTAATTTGTGTAAGTTTGATAAACTTTTATTTAAAAAATTGTAAATGTATTCTGAGTCCTTTGTAGGCAACTGCCAGGTATGTACAATAATGAATAAGATTAAAACTGTCCTGAGGACTGTTACTTGTTAAGTGGGGATTCAAAAACTTGAGAATTAAATCTACTTTTAAACAATTTTCAAAAATACTTGTACAGTAAGAGTGACACACCATGGCAAGAGATGGGTACTTCAGTTGCTGACTCTGTTTTTGAAAGAAAAAAGCCCATAGAGCTATACTTGAGTTTTTTCTTTTTTTTTAGTTTTATAAATGTAAACTTTGAATTTCTCTTTTTCTTTTGTTTCTTTTTATTATCTTTTTTGCTATTACCTGTGACCAAATATACTTTAGTTTTTAATGGAAGAGATAATGATCAGGACCATATTGATGGTTTGTTTTCCCATGTAATTATCCAGCAAATAGCGATTACATTTTTAACTTTTCTTCCCCCAAAAAAATAGCTTTATCATTTTTTGAAAATGATTTGTTTTGTCTAAAATTGAAACAGTACATGCATGAACAAAGAAGAAAGTAAAGTTTACCCCAAATTCTACCAAAGATATCCACCATTTAAGATGTTTTGAACATCATCTATTTATGTATACATTTGTATATTTCATACTATGTAAACAGGATCATATTTTCTATGCTCACTGACAACTTTAGATTTACTAACAGATCCTCCATTTACAGGGTACTTACATATTTTTCTTAAATCCTTTTTTGGTGAAGTTAAGTAACCTAGATGATTATTAAATGCTTTTTTGTGTTCAGAAAACAGTAACATGGTGGCGATAGAGTATTCTTACACATTTCCTTAAGTGCCAACCCCCCTGTTCCTCCATCTTCCCAACTAAATGAAGATATTGTAGAGGTATTGGATTTCTATTACCGTTTTTTTCCCATAGACAGTGTTTCCCCAGGCTGTAGTGCCATGGCACCATTATAGCTCACTCTAACCTTGAACTCCTGAGCTCAAGTGATCTCCTGCCTCTGCCTCCCATAGCTAGAGCTACAGGCGTGCACCGCCATGCCCAGCTAATTTTTTTTTGTTTTGTTTTGTTTTGAGGTGAGGTCTTGCTCTGCTGCTCAGGCTGGGCTCATGAACTCCTGACCTCTGGTGATCCTCCTGCCTGTCCTCCCAAAGTGCTGGGATTACTAGCATGAGCCACCACGTCCAGCCTTTATGTACTTATCATTACTTCAACTCTGAACTCTTCACCAGTTGCCTAAATTTCCAACCTCAGATTTTAGACACCTTGGTTACTCTAACAGTTTCATCATCTTGAGGAAATTTCTTGAGGAATGTCAACCACCTGCTCCAGTTGGGTCTGGCTGTAATGTAGACCAGCTGGTCAACTATGGCCTTAGGATCTCATTTTCCTGATAATCAGGTGAATCCCTTTGTACAGGTACTAATTACAGCAAAAAGAACGTGGACTTTTTCTCTTATCCAGCTTTGTGACCTTGGAAATTGAACCTTAGTTTATTCATCTAGAATCAGCAGACTAATACTATAATTGTTATGAGGATTTAATGAATTACTAAATAAAAGGCATCTAGTAATTCCTAGTACAGAAACAGCACACAGTATTTGTTCGTTTCTTATTTCCTGGTTAATCTTGGTGGTTTTCTCCCACATATACTCACACACTACAGTAGGCGTGAGATTGGCTTTTTGCCCTGTAATTTTTTGGTTCTATTTAAAAATAAAACTATTTTAACTAAAAGTTCTAATAGAACCTCCCTTGAAACACTGATTCTTATCTATCCTTTTGTTTACGTATAAATCTTTTTTTTCCTGAAAAACACAAAATGAGATTGTAATTATCAGTGTTGTCCCTGTGAAAAAATGTACAGTGGCATGTGAATAACTTAGTACTTATACAGTGCTATTTTGTGAAGTGCTAAGTTGTTTTTTGGGGAGTGTTTTCAAATCCTTCTGTATGTTAATAATGTGGCTTTGGAATAGATTGGGTATTTTTTAATCTTACCAAGGCATTCTAGGGTAAATATGGAAAATGTATATTGTTATAAACTGAATTTTTATGAAATTATCTTAGTATTTCCTGAAAGTACTGAATTTCTGTTGCTAGAGCTTCTCTATGAATTTAGAAATACTGTGAACACAGGGATTATTTAGAGTTGTTAATGTGATTCTTGTTGTAACTTGGAAGAATATGCTAAATAAGATGACATGACTCTTGTGTGGTGTAATCCTAACAGATGGTTTTATTTTTGTTTCTTTTATTCACTTCTGGGTTATGGGATTTCTTTTTGTTTTGCCCAACAAACTTTCAGATAGCTTTTGGGCTTTCTTTTTCACTGAAAATATGTAAGATACATTTTTTTCAGCTATCTGTAAGGAAAATTCTCATTCTAGTATAGCTTTTACATATGAAATATTCAGCATCTCCTTTTGAAAAATAAATACAAATACATTTTGAAAGAAATTCTGTGCGTTTTCATGCAGAATTATTTATATAAATGTTACATTGAGATTGGTTTAAAAAGTTTTTATTGAATCATTGCATTGGTTGTAGTTAACTTTTGATTTCATGTAATATCTTTCCAAGTAACAGTCTCAGTATGGGAGTAAAATACCAAGTGATGAGTAATTGGAGTTTTAAAAATTTAAGGGGCTACACTTTGGTAAATGTGGGAAAATATATTTTAGGAATATTAATCTTAATATATAATAGAATAGAAACAAAAGATCAGGTATGCAGTTATTACATTTGGCACTCTGGTAATAGAAAAAGGTGAATTTAAGATTTTGAAGGAAAAAAAACTTGATAGGAGATAGTAACAAATACTTGTTTTTGTTTCTCCCATAAGAGAACAGCTGTCAGGGTCAGAGTAACAAGTTTGAGATTGTACATTTTAGGAGAAAGATATTTTATTTTTACATAATGAGTTTGAAATGACAGTAGGATAGCAAAATAAAACACATGGGAATTCAAATGTGGGTATTAAGAGTCAAGTTTTCTTAGCACTTGCTTAAGCTCATTAGAAAAAGTTTAAATTAGTGAACTTTCCCCCCCATAAAGAAAGAAATTAAGTTTGACTTTCTGTTTGCTAGATCTGAACTATTAAATTATTTTTGTCTTCATGCCATAGTTCACAAAGATGTCCAAAACCAATGGGTTATCAGAAGATTTGATATGGAACTGTAAAACACTGATCCAAGAAAGGGATGTAGTTATAAGGCTTATGAACAAATGTGAAGACATTTCAAATAAACTGACCAAACAAGTCACCATGCTCACTGGAAATGGAGGTGGATGGAACATAGAACAACCGTCCATTCTAAACCAAAGGTAGTATTGTTGAACACACTTATTCATTATTTTTTTTATCTCAGTTGTACAAAATATCTGTAATTATTTTTGTGTTACACCCAGAAGGTGATACAACAGCTAGTGTTAGAAGAGAATCCCCAAGGTTTTCTATAATGGCACATAAATGGTGTATGAATTGCTTTTCATTGATTCCCCCCCTCCACACCCACGATCCAGTGTATCTTATTCTTTCACAACATTATAAATTAAAGGGGGAAAATGCACTATCTTCTATAACCTGTATCTTCCTTGTTTGATAACATAATTTCTTACATAATCACAGAAACTGAAAAGGTGGTTCTAGCTCCCCTAGTACATACATTTGGTGCTTCAAAAAATGCCAGCTGCTTAATTTCATCAGCGTAAAAATTTTTGTCTTAGCCCATTTTCTTTTTAATCATAAATAAAATGAAGTGATATCCTGTATTTGTGATGGAAAAGCCCTGATTTTTAAAATCTCCTTTGGGGGTAGAAACACATCAGAAAGGGAAAGGACAGATACTTTTATTCAATAGATTATAGAAGTATACATATTTCCCAAAACTGCTACTTTCAGTGAAATACCTCGTCAGGATCCTTGCAAAAAATAAACACTAAAAATTGTCCAACAGCCAGTACATATTAAAATGGCTTTTTGTAATTGTGAACGCCCACATTTTGCATGATGTTTGAGGGAATTGGGGAGGAGGAAATTGTTTTGAACTTCCTTTAAAAGTTTATTTGTTGATTTTTTAAGTAATTTGGAGACTCAGAACTGTTCAAAATACTTCTGTGTATTCCTAAAATCAGCAAATAATTGGAATGAATTCTGGCATATCCTATACTTTGCAATGTTATGCGGCCTTAAAATGAGTTACAGCTGTTCAGAATGTTTCTGATAGGTATTTTAATAAGATTAGCAGTAGGATCTTGTTAAAATTAATTACCTTGGTGATTTTAGTTCTGATTTTTATTAAGTTAATGATCAAAGCATATTTGCTGATCATTGGTTAATCATTGAAAATCAAGGTATGAAAAAAAAAAAGATATGGTTACTGGCCTTTAATAGTAAGCTACAATCTTTTCTGTGCCCTTCTAGGGTGCTATGGGATGGTGTAGGGAAACGTGATGCAGTTCCCACAAGAAGCTCTTTTCTGTGTTGCATAGAATGAACTATATCAGCAAATTCATCTCCTAAAAGTGTAGTTGGAGCTGCTGCTTCTTGTTCTCCAGCATTGGATGTGGGGAGTTCTTCATTCTGCAAGACTTACCCAGTTGAGTCTACTTTATCATAATTTGGATTTTTAAAAAAATCAAATGCTTTATTGCATCACTTAAAAAATTTCTCTCTTAAACCCACATTCACAAAGACCTGTTACTTGTAAATAGTATGATCAGGTAATCAACTGTCCTTTCCATTAGACTGAGGTTTATTGTTAATTAAATATTTAATGGGTGACCAAATTTTTTTTTAAAGTGCTCTTTGGGTCTAATCAAGAGTACAACTTCTAAAATTTCTATGGATAGTCTGTTTAGAAGTTGTTTAAATGCACTTTTAGGGGGTGGAATTTGTTGTCTTGGTTTTTTTTTCTTCAGCCAAGGTAAGAGTTGGACGAGCAGTTTTTGCTTGGTGTACTGACCAGGCATTGTAGCTGCTTCGTATGTAGACATTTGAAGTGGTTGCCTTGCCTTGGGGAAGGATTTATTAGCACAGAGGACAATATTAAGACTATCCTGATGAATAACCTGTCATACTTGCATCTTAACAGAACAAGTTCTCTGTAGCAGAGTTTACTGTGCTACAGAGTAGTTTACTTGGAAGCAAAATTAACATTAATTGTTTAGTTTTCTAATGCAAATTGATGTGGATTGTAGACAGAAAATTTGCGCTTTAGAAATATACATTCCAGAACTCCTTTTTAAAAATAAAGTCTTTGCAAGGAAAAATGAAATTTCTGATGTGTACTTAAACCAGTACGTCCATAATCTTTATTTTAAAGTGTCAAAATTAAAATTACCTAAAGTTAAAATGCAATACAGTGAAGGGAAAAAAAAGAAAAACCTCATTATTTCTCCTGTTTTATTCTTAACCATAGATAGAGCTATCTCCAAAGCTTTAGCAATTAATCTAAAAATTTACCAGCTTTAATCTGTTTTAGCTGAAAAGATTTCTCACGTGTTCGAAATACAGCAGATTTAATCATGTGTATCCTGTATTTTCTGGGCTAAATCTGCCAGCGTTCTTCTGATCTTGTTCATGTTGAACTTGACAGAATGGTTTCCTATCCTGTTTCTAAACAGGGGCTCGGTGACCATTTCACCGTTATGTGAATGCAAATTAATATTGCACATGTGGTCTGACCAACTCAAAGCACTAGGGTGTAGATGTTTTAGTTTGAATGTTTTTTTTTCATACAAACTAATATTGTGGTAGTATTTTCAGCAGTCATGTCAAACTTTGGAACTTAAACTTGTGGTCATTTAGCATCCCTAACCTATTTTGTTGTAGGTACCGCTTCAAACAAGTCTCTCTACCTCTGTATTTCTGCATTTTAAGCTCAAATTTAGCACATTATCTATACCCCTGTTGTTTCTATTTCAAGCCTTTCTCACTTTTGAAAATAATTTTGAAACTGTTTTCTCTGACAGGAGATTTAAACACAATTTAGTTTTCACACCGTGATAAAATGATTATAACTATCTGGAAGGATTTTGTTTGTTTTTCCTAACAAAACAAATCACTTCAAAATAAGCTGCTGCCTCATTTTCTTTCATGATCTCAGAAAATCTTTAAATCATTATTTTCTTTTTTTGCCTTAGTGGGAGGTAAGAAAACCTTCAGTTTAAAGATATTTTAGTATTCTCTCCAGAAGAGAATACTTAACTAATTCAGAAAACCTGAGCAAATCCCCACCTTCTTAATAGTAAATTGATGGTTTGGGTTCCTATTCAGTCATGAAAATTCTTAGGAAACTTTAGAGTTTCAAAATAGAAGGGAGGTATAATTATATAGCATGTAAATATTAGAACATGCTAGAAAAGAATATAAGTACCCTGTTTTAAAAATTTGTCATAATAAATAAATTAGGTGGAATTGGATGCACAGAGTCTTTATCAAAACTACATTTTCATTGATCCTTTTACATTCTGAAGAAAGAATCTGTAATGGGCAGGACTTGTGATACTATGCAACAGAAAACCAGTTGTAATTTAGACAGATCTAACAGGAGCAAATATATATATATATATGTGCACACACACACACATTAACATAAAACAAATATTTCAATATAATAAAGCCTCTTAATGTCCTGATCAAAACATCTTTAAGCGATTTTATTTAAATGAAAATTTCTATGTAGTAGATATTTTTAAATTTTTCTCATCACTATTTAAAATTTAATGTATAATGATAATTTTGGCAGTTACATAGACAGTTTTCTAAACATGTGTTGGTGATGAAGTTGTTTAGTGATTTTTGTTTATTTCTTGGCCATTTGTTATCGATAGGTTGTACTTTGGGATGGCATGTGGGCATTGGGTTTATTTAAATTGATGTAATGTACCTATCCTATTAAGTTTCATTTTTAAATTTCCTTATTAAGTTCACCTTCTAATGAATTGTGAACCTTATATGTATAAGACGACTAAAACAGGAGGAAGGACTCAGAAAAATAAGGAGAACTCAAGTGTTGACCATGCGGGGCGGGAGGAGTCAGAGAACTTTTCATTTTTGCTGTTTAGTGGTTGAAGGCTGAGCTCTGGGTCAGACCTGGATTGGATATTGACTCTACCACTGCAGATGTGGATCTGGTTAGCTTTGTGACCTTGGGCAAGTTCCTTAACTTCTCTGATCCACAGGGAACTTCTCATCTGTAAAATGGGGATAATCATCAACTTTATAATTGAAATATTATAATACTGCTTATAAAACCTATAACATATTGTCTAGAATGTGATAAATATTCCAATGTTAGCATTTACTGTCACCACTATTATAGTAGAAAGAATACTTTTGGATCTAATAATTAAAATATCTATGATAATATGTTCTATTTATTATCACTTTGGAGTATCATAAAAATTATATTGACTAAGAAGGAGACAGAAAACCAAAAATCCAGCAAAAGAACTGTAAAGACCTTAGATATACTGCTGATTTTTCTCCTACCTATGTGTTTAATTTTGTTAAACGCGAAATGTTTTATTTATTGCATACCCTAGTTGAAGCTTAGATTCTGATGTAACATAGACGTCCTTCAGTCCCTCCTGCTTTACCCCATTCTAATGGTCTCAGTTTCGGGGTTTGACCCTTTCACCATTTCTTATACCATAGCTATGTCCAGACTCCTTCCCTGTGCAAACAGGATGTTTGAGAAAATTAAGGGGTTAGGATAAAAGCTGGAGAATGGGAGGCATGGCCTTCTCTTCTCTTGTTCACGTTAATGTGGGGTATATGCTATTCTAGTGAGTAGGAGAAGGCTTTGGAACGAGGTAGAGGTCCTAAATTCAAATCTTAGCCATAACACTTTGTAGCTTTGCAACCGCAGACAAATTACAGCTATGCAAACTCAGCCTCGATTTTTTTATCTGTTAAAATGATGATAATAGCTACTTTGTGGGATGTTTGAAGGACTAAATGAGGTGATACTTGAAAAATATCTCTATATATAATAGGTGTTCAGTAAATGATGACTGCTATTAGTTTTTAAACCACTTGAACTTTTAGAAAAAACTGTTGTTTTTATCCATTGTAACTTTCCTATATTACCCTCCAAACAAGTCATTCCCAGGGATTAGTCTGCTTATGTGTTTCCAAATTAAATAAGACTTTTGACACTTGCATGCTATTTTCTACTCACCGATGTTCGTTGATGTCTAGCAAGTTTACATTTGTATATAGTGCACACATAAATATACACCTGCATGCACACTGCAGAATTCTACATACCACTGACATTAGGGGTGATTGGCATGCACAGAAAGTGCTTATTAAACCAGCCTGTCCAAAGTAGCAAGTCATGTTGGTTTTTTGTCCTAATACTTTTAAGTTCCTTAATGTGCTAAAACTCCAATCAGTACAATTTAATTTTCCAGTATTAATACTAGCTTAGTAATATGTTATCATAGTTAATATTCAAATAATTTATGGAGTTAATTTGGTAGCATTACCTTATGACAGGTATGGAAATATTTGATTCTTATTGCCACAAGAAATAAGTCAACAAATACCGAATAAAGTTTGAAAAGGAAAAAATTATGTTTTGGGTTCATTTTCTGCAGTAGGTGTGCATAGCTCATAACAGTAAGTTACAAGGTAAGGCTAAACCTAGGCATTTCAGTTTTTATATGCATTGTAAACCTGAGCTGTATGTCAGAAAACTAACAGAAATACAAATCTGTAATATTTGGGAACTGTCTCTTTGCCAGTTTGTCACTGAAGCCCTATCAGAAGGTTGGTTTGAACTGGCTGGCATTGGTGCATAAACATGGACTTAATGGCATTTTGGCAGATGAGATGGTAAGTGTACTCTATTTCTAGGATTTGTTATTCAAAGTGTCATTAATAGGTATCCTTGCGGGCATTTAAAATATGAAATTTTTCCACTGTAGTTAACGCATCTCACTTCAGTATCTTATATTTTCTCATCCCTGTTCTCGATAGCCTGTTAGTTTTAGCCTTCTCACTCCTCCCCGAAATGCAAACAGATTTATTGTTTTTCTGATTATTAGATTAATAAATTCATGTGTTAAAAAGTAGACATTACATAAAAATATACAAAGAAAAAAAAGTCACCAGAATCCTACCAGTTAGAAACAAGCTCTAGTTTTTTGTCCATCTTTTCTAGAATTTTTCTTCTGCAAGTGTGTGGTGTTTGTATGTGTACATGTGTATATACATACATATATATGTAATACTAAGTGAGATTTTACTCTATGTAATTTTTTTACAGCTGCCTTTTAAGTTTTATTTATTGTTTTTTATTTATTCATTTTTTTAGGGTGTGATAATTGAGGTACAGAGGATAACTGTGCTTTACCCAACATCACTTACTGACTCTGAAGCTCTGTGCCTCCCATGACAAAAGATGTGTGTGTGTGTGTGTGTGTGTTTGGGAGCCAGCTGTTAACAGCTGTTACCACCTTATTACTGCAAAGGACTTAATTAGCCCAATACCCGCTACTCCCCTCCTTTTTCCACCCTATCAAACATTTCTCTTACAAAAGACCATTTGTCCTTAAGTTTTAATTTACTTAAATACCTGTCCTATTCGTAAATAAATCCACACATATATATCAGCAACATCATTCCACCCATTTTATTTTTATCAGATATCTCTCCAAGTCTGTTCTTTCCCAAATCATATTTGCTTAAAGGACGTTTAGGAAATTCATGACAGCCAGTAGTCCAGGTGTTATGTAGAAACTTGACCTTTAATCTAATATTACCCTCAGCTGCACTTTTTAAAAGTATGTATTATATTAAGACAAAAGTGTATACTTTTTAAAAGTGTATATTCAGAATGGATCATGTTGAGTGGAGAAAATGTTTATCGAATACATATATATTACACTTTGTATTGAATTCCCAAAGTAAAAATTAACAAAGATGCGATACTTATTCACTGGTTAGCTACTAGGAAAGTAATCCTTCATACTGTAAGACATATTCACACACATATTTCATACTGTCATTAAAACAAATATGCTGTTTAGTGAAAAAATGAATAATACATACAGGATTTCAAAATACTTACAGAAATTACATATAGAATGTATAGCATTGCAGTTACAGCATTACAGTTGTGTAACTTTGTAGCATGGAAATCAGACGTGGGTTTCCAGTCCCAGCTTTGCCTTTCATGAACTGTCTGATCCTTGCCAGGTGACCTAATCTCTCAGGACTAATATTAATGTAGATAATGTCTATATCATAAGATTGTAGTTGGCATCAAATGAAGTTATATATTATGTGAAATTCTTTCTGTAGCCTGTAATGCACAATATTTTAAGTTGGTGGCTTAGTCAGCTATGGTTGCCATACTAAAATACCACAGACTGAGTGGCTTAAACAACAGAAATTTATTTTTCCCAATTCTGGAGACCAAAAGTCCAAGATCAAGGTGTATTATCAGGTTAGATTACAGACAACCATTGCAGACAACCATTTGGCTTGCAGACAACCATCTTCTCTTTGTATCCTCACATAGTCTTTTCTGTGTGTGTGTGTGCATCCCTGCCATCTCTCTTCTTGTCTAACAGTGACATCAGTCATATTGGATTGGCCCCCCACCCTTATGACCTCATTTAATCTTAATTTCCTTCTTAAAATCTCCCTCTGTCTGTTTTTTTGGGGGTTTTTTTTGTTTGTTTGTTTGTTTGTTTGTTTTGAGACAGAGTCTTGCTCTGTCACCCAGGCTGGAGTGCAGCGGCATGGTCATAGCTCACTGTAAACTCCTGGGCTCAAGCGATTCTCCTGCCTCAGCCTCTACCAGGTGTGCACCACCACATTTAGCTATTGTTTGTATTTTTTGTGGAGATGAGGTCCTGCTTTGTTGCCCAGGTTGGTCTTGAACTCCTGAGCTGAAGCGATCCTCCCACCTTGGCTTGCTAACGTGCTGGGATTACAAGCGTGAGCCACCATGACTAGCTTAAAAGCCCTGTCCCAAAATACAGTCACATTGGAGGTTAGGGGATGAACGTACTGTGTTTTAGAGACGACACAATTCAGTCTGTAACAGTTGGGTAATGTTTAGTTCCCCTTAGGAGCTAAACCTCCTTAGTAGCCATTTTTAAAATGAGTATTTTATTGATGTCTAATTTACTTGCAATAAAATGTACAAATGTACAGCTTTTGTTGACTTTTTTTACATATATTTATACCCACATGATCACTACCCAGAGCAACATTTTCCATTGTCCTGGAACATTCCCCATTGTGTTTTCCTGTCGTTACCACCACCACTATTTTGACACCATAGATTGATTTTTTCCTGGTAATAGTTTCTGGTATTTGTTTCTGGTTCATTTGGTGGAACATAACATTACTGAGATTCACCTGTGTTCTTACATGCATTATCAGTACTTTGTGTTCTTCTTTATTGCCATGTTATGTGGTAGTACATAGTATAAATATGCCGCAATTTGTTGATCCATTCTTCTGTTGATGAATATTTAGGTTATTTCTAATGTTTGCCTACTAAAGTAAAATTATGAACAGTCTTACTCAAGTCCTTTTGTGGACATATGCTCTGATATCTCTTGATTATATTCCTAAGAGTGAAATTGCTGGATAATAGACTGGGTATATGTTTACCTCCACTTAGTTCTGGGACATCATCCTCGTTCCATCCTGTGTGTATTAAATATTTGCTATATATAAGCAATAACCAAAATTATATCCTTTCTATGTAATGCAGAAAATCTTACACATTAATATGTGTTATGTGTGGATTAGCAATTAAGATCTATCCATCCTGCTAATTAAAGTAAATTATAGTAGCATTTGGAGATGATGATCAATTTGAGAAAAAAGAACATAGTAGAAATTCTCTTAGAGTTGCATTATGGAAAATCAGAAATGAATAGAGCACAAAAATGTTCCTTTTCCTTTTGTATTTTCAAATACTTATTTGTTCTTTGTTTATTTTCAAATTTCATATATTATCTTTTAAACTTTTAATTTTAGGGCCTAGGAAAAACTATACAAGCCATTGCATTTCTGGCATATCTCTATCAGGAGGGTAATAATGGTCCTCATTTGATCGTTGTTCCAGCCTCAACCATAGGTTTGTAATACTGGGGACAACTGTATTTGACTTTATAGTGTTTTATATAGGTGGCAGAGAGTGTGTGTAGGAATGTTGGGGGAGGGGGTCGGTTGTGGTTTCTTTTTTATGGAGATGAAGATTAATTTTTATGGTCTCCTTATACTTTCCTCCATCGTGTGTATATGTGTGTTTGTATTGTCAGTCTTTTAAAAGAAAATAACTCAAATATAAGTCAGTTACTCATTTTTAAAATCATTATAGATCAAGGACCATGTGATAAGATCATTTATTTTGGTACTTTTAAATTTATAATTTAGTAATCTATTAAATTTATAATTGGATATCTATTGAATCAAAATATGTAATTCCTACCCAAATTACTGCTCCATTCTTTCTCAACTTACTGGATGTGGAAGTTAGAGTAAGAAAATATTTGTCCACGTGAATGTGACAAAGAAAACCTCTTCCAATTAAAATTGGAAGTTAATAATCACCTGTAAATATAGCAGTTGGTCCTCTGCCCTTCATTTTGAAGCTTCGTCAAAACTTCAAGATCATTTTAATCATAAAGAGTAATATTGTGAAGGGTCTATGATAAAAACAAAACTGTGTTGTTTATATTTTATAAAAGTTTCTAAGCATAACCTGTCAAACTTTTATCATTAAGTGCACGAACATACCCTATTGTAGCAGATGCAAGTAACATCTCTTTTGTTTCCTAGATAACTGGTTAAGGGAAGTTAACTTATGGTGCCCCACTTTAAAGGTGCTTTGTTACTACGGTAAGAATATGTAATTCTGCTTTTAACTTTGGGAATGTCTTCAAAATTAAAATATAGGAAAGCACAATAAGTAACAATCAATGTATGTATTGTTTTTAAATTCTAGGTTCTCAAGAAGAGCGTAAACAAATTAGATTTAACATTCATAGTAGATATGAAGATTACAATGTAATTGTGACCACGTAAGTATTGAGAAATTTGGCTGGGGGGATTTGTGCAGCGCCCAAATTTTTAAAAAAGTATTTTGAGGCAGTAATATGTAGGAAAGTTTATGCTATGCAAAAATGCAGCAAAAGGAATGGAGTGACTTAGGTTGAGGATTCCGGCATTTTTTAGTTTGGGGTGTCATGCCAACATAGGAGGTTTTTGCTAGTGCATCAGCTCACTAACCGTGGGTGTAAAAAGGTTTCATTCACGTAATTGAAGGCATAAGCTTATAATAAGATTCTCAGTTAAACTTAATATAAACTCTGGGATATCCCACCAAAATGATTTACATTTTTAACTTGCAAGTCAGTGTTAATATTAATAATAAATACACGGAAATCTCACTGTCCCAATGAAAAAAAATTTGAGTTAGGACAGAAATAAGGATGAAAAATTTAACTTTGAATAAATTGACCACTGCTTGGTAGTAACTGGCATGAGTATCTGACAGAGAACTTAATGTTCCTGTGTTGCATTTATTATGTAAGTTATTTAAAGCTCTATATTAACTGTTGGATATTACCTCTCACTACTGGCTTCTTTTATGGGAATCAGTACTAAAAATAATTCATCTAAAATTAACTAAAACTTAATCTTTTTTTTTTTTTTTGAGTCTCACTCTGTGGCCCCAGGTAGAGTGCGGTGGCATCATCATAGCTCACTGCAATCTCAAACTCATGGGCTCAAGCAACACTCTTGCCTCAGTCTCCTGAGTAGCTGGGATGCCCATCTAATTTTTCTATTTTTAGTAGAGACAGGGCCTCACTGTTGCTCAGGCTGGTCTCGAACTCCTGAGCTCAAGCAATCCTCCCACCTTGGCCTCCCAGAGTGCTAGGATTCCGGGTGGAGCCACTGTACCCAG
The DNA here is from genome assembly GCA_963574885.1 of Lepilemur ruficaudatus. Classification (NCBI taxonomy): domain Eukaryota; kingdom Metazoa; phylum Chordata; class Mammalia; order Primates; family Lepilemuridae; genus Lepilemur; species Lepilemur ruficaudatus. Next base: position 9,818 of record CAUYRT010061542.1, on the reverse strand, counting down.
CCTAAAATTTAATCTTTTCTTAGTAAAATGGACTCCATATGTAGTCTTAAACTGAAAGCTATTACCTATTATTTCTTGGATCTACTCTACTAGTTTAATAAAATATGTTTTAAAGAGAAGCATGTTATAGCTTCATGTTCTTTTTCTGCTTCTTAAAAAATAACAATTCATGGAGCAAAGTATATAACCAGGGCAGATTACTTATAAATTATACCCACATTGGCCTCTTCCCAGGTAGGTAGAAGTTGTCTAATTATAACATTTAAATTTTTTAAAATTGCATATTGCAGTTTTTGTAATTTCGTTACATGTACATCAATATGTATTAGATACAAATACATCAGTATTTATTTGAGTACCAACCATCTAGTGCTATCCTTTAGGAACTGGCTGTTAGAAATGTATAAATAAAAATAATTTTATAAAACATTAAATCTCACTAGCTCCCAGGCTCTTAAAGGTATAACCTTAAATTTTTTTTTTTCTTTTGGTGACAGGTATAACTGTGCAATCAGCAGTTCTGATGACCGTAGTCTGTTTCGACGGCTGAAACTTAATTACGCAATTTTTGATGAGGGCCATATGCTGAAGAATATGGGCTCCATCCGCTACCAGCATCTTATGACAATTAATGTAAGAGAGTCCGTCATAAATTTTTCCAAATTATGATAAAACTTTGCATTATGTACTTTAATTTATGTCGTACTCTGTATCAGGTATCAGAAAGCTTTTTCTGTAAGTGGCCAGATAGGAAATACTTCATGTTTTGCTGGCCATATGGCCTCTGTCACTTATTTTGGTTTTTGGTTTTTGTTTTACCTGTTCTATATAACAAACTTTATAAATATCAAATTTATAATTATCTTTGATAATCTCATAAACAGTGATGAAGACACAAGTTGCCTAGTTATAAAATAAGACCAGTAGTTTTCACATTCTACCTTAAGTATAATATATAATAGCAGACACCAGTTATCCAACCTACTAATCTTTCATCATAGAATGTTGAATTATTAATAATGGTTTTAATTTATTTCCCTTCCCCTCCTTTACTCCTCACTGGAGAGGGTGGACAAAAAGGGAGTGGCTTAAAAAAAACTAATCTAAATTTTACCTTTATTTATAGGCAAATAACCGTTTGCTGCTCACAGGCACGCCAGTACAGAATAATCTGTTAGAACTCATGTCGCTGTTGAATTTTGTCATGCCACACATGTTCAGTAGTAGCACCAGTGAAATACGGAGAATGTTTTCTTCTAAAACGGTAAGCACACATGCATGTTTTCTCCCAGATATGTCACTGTGTGTTTTATCTAGGCCAGTTTTCTGTTATGTCTTTTTTGTTGTTGTTTTCACGGTGCATATACTCTATGAAATAAGTTTAAGTAAGTGATATCACTAGATTTGGATCAGTTTGGAAATCAGCCAAAATACAACATAGAAAAAAATCAGTGAATTTCATAATCAATGTCCAGAAGTTTTGGTTTTTAATATCCTAATTTTCTAAAGAATGATAATTTTAAATTGATGGCAAACTCGGATATGTAATGTGTGGGCAAAGTTTGATCATTGCATCTTCTTTATCAAAACTGGGCAGGTAAACTAGTAGCGTTTCTTTATGGATAAACTATAAAACTGAACAAAGCTAGAATATCCAGAAAATGCCTCTTCTGGGAAATATGTTTTGAAATAAAAATCCACAGATGCAAAAGTAACAATTTCTGAAATCTACAGTAAATAAATCCTCTTTAGAAGAAAAATTTGGTTAATTTTCTCCTTTATTGCTTAGGAAAAGAAAGGTCTGGTCTTCAAGAACTCCCAAATTTTCCATTTTAGCAATGTTTGTATAGATCTTTGGCTCTCTCCCAAATCACACATCTTTTGCAGGAATTTTCTACAATATTCTTCCACTATAAATTAACTGCCTTTTAACATTTACCAATGAACTCCCTCCCCCTTAATATACAGTTCTTGAAATGGCCTTGCAGATTTCATGAACTGCTTTTCTAGCTTTAGTTCATAAGTATGGAGGACTGTTTCACATCTTAGAATAAAATTCCACTTTTTAAGTCTCTGAAATCACCGGTTTTGACTAGGCACTATCCTCCATTTTTGGACCACATGATTTGCATCAGCCTGCACTAGCTTTCTTTTGGGGCCATTTTCCGCAAAGAAATACGAATTTTCTATCCTCCCTCTACCCCACCACGTTACACACTTTTGCACACATTTTTATTTTATGGGACTTACCTAGGTAAACAGTGACTTATCAGTTGATGACATCTGAACACCAACCTAATATAAATTCATCACCTTAGCAGAGTACATGATTACATATCATAAAACTTCAAAATATGTATAGAGCTTCAAAAAGTAGATGACAGTGTAGAGTTCAAATGTGAAATTCCATCTAGAATGAATTGAGTTTCTATGGAAAGTAACTCAGACTGTAGTGAGGGATATTTTGATGTTGTATAATACTGTTACTGTGATAATTTAAATGAATAATATAAAAGAAAATGTTTTTATTTTGTGTAGAAATCAGCAGATGAGCAAAGTATATACGAAAAAGAGAGAATAGCACATGCAAAGCAAATTATAAAGCCATTTATTCTCAGAAGAGTAAAAGAAGAGGTAACTCTTATCTGCATATTTTTGGTTATGATGTTTTCTAAAAATTCTGTTTTCTTCTTTATTAGAATGATCATCTTAAACTGTTTTCCTTTCTCAGGTTCTTAAACAGCTACCCCCCAAGAAAGATCGAATCGAGTTGTGTACAATGTCGGAGAAGCAGGAGCAACTCTATTTGGGTCTTTTCAACAGATTGAAAAAATCTATCAATAACATGGGTATAATCTGATTTTCACAATTTTATGTGAAAAATAACGTTGTCATGTGGCTGCATTTCGTTCAGTCATATAATGGGATCTGTTCATTTGTAAAAAATTAGTTGGGATTTGAAGAAATAATTTTAAAACTTTAAGTTGAGATATGTTTCAACAAACAACTATCAGCTTGATTTTTTTTCTTTTAATGTGTACTCTTTGGATCACAGAAAAAAACACAGAAATGTGTAATGTCATGATGCAGCTGAGAAAAATGGCCAATCATCCTTTATTACATCGCCAATATTACACAGCTGAAAAACTCAAGGAAATGTCTCAGCTTATGCTAAAGGTAAGGATTTCATATTATGCTAACACAGAGCTCTGTAACACTATTAAACAGTTAGGAGGTTAACTTATTAGGCAAAAACTCAGACCACTGAACCCAATGGGCATATTAATCCTTTAACAACACATAAGACCAAGTTCAAGCTCACTTGGGGGACAGAAGAGCCAAGGACTGATAATCTAGATCAGGGGTCAGCAAACAATGGCCTTTGTGCAGTGACTGTTTTTATAAAGTCTTACAGTCATGCCCATTTGTTTGTGTTATCTCTGACTACTTACTTTCTCACCATGGGGGCAGAGTTGAGTAGTTGTAACAGAGATCATCTTGCCTACGAAGCCTAAAATATTTACTATCTGGTCCCTTACAGGAAAAGTTTGCCAATTCCTGATCTAGACTTCCATAGTACGCTCCCAATTTTTCCCATTTATTTTCTTCATTTTATTTCTTCTTTATAATTTTAGCTATTATTCTTATTTTTGCCTTATTCTCCCTTAGCATCTTATCCCTATTTGTCCTTACTGATCTTGTGTTGAAAGCAACCCATTTTCTTTTCTTTTTTTTTTTCTTTTTTTCATACAGGGTTTTCTCTGTCACCCAGGCTAGAGTGCAGAGGCATCATCATAGCTCACTGCAACCTCAAACTCTGGGGCTCAAGCCATCGTCCCTCCTCACCCTCTGAGTAGTTGGGACTAGAGGCACACACCACCATGCCCAGCTAACATTTCTGTGTTTTTTAAAGATAGGGTTTCAGTATATTGCTCAGACTCATCTCTAACTCCTGGCCCAAGCGATCCTCCTGCCTCAGCTTCCCAAAGTGCTGGGACTATAGGCATGAACCACTGTGCCTGGCCTCATTTTCTTTTTAAAATTTTTTTATATTATTTTAAACTTCCTAGAGAGAATTTCAAACATGTAAATACAGAGAGAATTGTATAACAAACTCTCTGCCCTTATGAACATTACTTCTCCTCTTTTCTAGTTATCATTTGGTAATAACACTACTCTTGTTTTATCTGTGCCCCCTGGAGCCCTCCTCAGGGTTATTTTAAATCAAATTCTAGATGTTATTTCATCTGTAAATATTCATATATTCATTATATCATCTCTAAAACAATAAGGACTTTCCCTTGCTAAATCTGTTGCACTAAAATGTTCTGTGATTTAAGTATTTTATCAAATGTGAACACTTTCGTTAAAATGTTCTAATCATATTATAAAATCTTTTATTCTGAAATATATTGTGTTTTGTTTTGTTTTAAGGAACCTACACATTGTGAGGCTAACCCTGACCTGATCTTTGAAGATATGGAAGTTATGACAGACTTTGAACTACATGTACTTTGTAAACAATACCGACACATTAATAACTTCCAGTTAGACATGGACTTAATTTTAGATTCTGGAAAATTTCGAGCTTTAGGATGCATCTTGTCCGAATTGAAAGAGAAGGTATCAAAAAAGAATAATAACTCCTCTTGCATTTTCCCAGTCAGTTAAACTTCTTGAAGCAATTCTTGCATGATTTGACTTTCTTGAAGTTTTAGCTTGTGTCTGTTCTACATTCTAGAACCTAATGTTTTGAACATTTTCTTGACATATTTGTACATACATTTTCCTGATTACTACTTTTTCTCTGTGGAACCTCAAAGAGAACAGTAGAAGTTCATAGACTATGTCTGTATTTACGTTTAAAAAATAATCTTAATTGTCATTATTTCATAGGTGATAATCCATACGAATGCTTCAAAATTTTAGAAGATAATTTGTTAAATAGTTAAGTAACACTGCATTTTATGTGTAAAATAGCTTAATTTTGTAAGATCACAATCTAAATAGTAAATATATGGCTATTCACATTTGCTGACATTTTTCTGTTGTGAAAAGGAAGTAGTAATATTTAACTGTTCTTAAAACTAAGAGTTAAATTTTAGCTCTGAAGTTATAGAAGTTAAGGTAATTCATTCATATATAAGCTACAAGAAATGTATCTTAGGTATCATTACTTGATTTTTATTAAAGCAGTCAATACTTGTATCTTGGGGAATTTTCTGCAAACTTGTCAACATGATATGGGTAACACTCCTAATTGTTTAGCCCTGTCAAGACTTTGAGTACTATGTATAATCACCTTATATTTCTGTTTCTGATCCATGTATATATTTTCACAGGGTGATAGAGTTGTATTATTTAGCCAATTTACCATGATGCTGGATATTTTAGAGGTTCTCTTAAAACATCATCAGCATAGGTACCTGAGATTAGATGGAAAAACTCAGATTTCTGAAAGGTTGGTATATTTCACTTTAGTTTCAGAAAATCACTCATTATTTATTATTTGTTAGAATTTTAAACTTGTAAAGCATATAGAACTTTGTTGCTTTTAGTCTTATGTTTGTTTACTTCAAATCGTTACCTTAAAATAAGAGAAATTTTCTTTTTAAATTTTTTGTCCAAATTACATACAAATGTATTTTGAAATAGCTGTTAAAGTTATATGCTTCTTAAGCTTTTCCCTGTTTAAAAATCATGCAAAGTCTAAAGCATCTTATCTTTAATCATTTTAAAATCTTAGGCTTTTCATATGTTAAGGGTAATTAAGTTCTTTTGTAATTTCCAAAGGTTGAAAATATTGTCTTAAATAAAGAATGCTTTTTCTAGTGTTTTCAAATTGGATTATATACTTTGACTTATTTTTTATCAACCAGAATGATTTTTTTCTTCTCTGCATTAGAATAAAAGTCATGCGAAAAGAGAATATACTGATACAGTTTGATTTTGAAGTCCTTGCTTCCTCAGCTTATTGTCTGCTAGTAGCAGCTGACAGACTTATGAGAAGGTTCAAGATTGAAAAGCCATATACAGAATTTAGATAAGCCAGAAGTCATTAAACAAACGACAGAATAGTCCTTTTGGAGTTAATCAAATCTGAGTAATTGAATTAAAGAGTTAGTAAGGGAAGCAATAGTATAAAAAAGAAGCCGATGAATTGAGAAGGCTCTTCAATGATATAGCCACAGGAGAAGCAACTAATGCCTTACAAAAGCATGTATATACGTCTCCAGGTTTCTTTTCCATGTAATGCAATTGTTTCCAGTTTTGATTACATTATATACATTTTTAGTGAGATTTAATCTAATATATTTGCCTTACAGGATTCATCTAATTGATGAGTTTAATACCGATATGGATATCTTTGTGTTTCTCCTGTCAACAAAAGCTGGTGGATTAGGAATAAATCTGACGTCAGCAAATGTTGTTATACTTCATGATATTGACTGTAATCCTTACAATGACAAACAGGCAGAAGATAGATGCCACAGAGTAGGCCAGACTAAGTAAGTGTTTGTAGTTGAAATTTATTTTTTAATTAAATGTGCGTTTAATTTGTATAGAATATAGTGTGTTGGATGTCCTGCCTTAGTTTTAATTTTGTCAGCAAAGCATGGCAGCTAATGTGTTTGATACCAGCATTGTTGAATATGAACTCCACTATGTAACCTATCCATTTTTTTTAGTAATTAAGATAAATTAATCACCTGCTCTCACCCCAGATAGTTCTGCAGTTCATGAAGAGGAAGTATTATCAAAGGTCTACATTGTTGAAAAAGATTAGTAATTGAAAAGACATGCTTGTTAGACAGTTTAAGACCCAGACAGACTTGATAGTGAACATATACTATTGCTATCCTGTTATCTGTCCTTTAGGAAATAGATTATTTGAGTAGTAGATTATTTTAGGTTTAGGTTAATGTTGACATTGGTCACAGGACTGTAAAGAGATGAAAGTAACTACAATTCAACTCTACTTTCATATGTAAACAGCAAACAATGTCTTCTTTGTGAAGTATTTTATTGTATTTCCAAAAGATATTGGTGTGTTCATCTATGGACCAAATATTTGTCCGTGCCTATTATGGAGTTTTTACTTTACTACATTGCCTTACTTGACAGAATTATTTCTTGGAACCTGATAAAGAGAGGATGCTGTATTTGAAAATGTCATTTGTCTGAACACAGAACTGTTTGTTGTAATATAGTTTTATCAGTCATTTTTAAAGTACAAATATCTCTTAGGTCAATAGGAAAGGGTGTCTAAAAGCTAAATGCTCAGAAAATGTCAATCTCAAGTAGTTTGAATAAAAGAAGAATTTAAGGATATACTTGTCACTTTCAAGTTATTCTTTTTGAACTCTTAAATACGGTTTACATGTATCCAAATAACTATATTTAGTAACCAAAGGACATATCTTGTGTTTTTTTTTAGAGAAGTGCTAGTTATAAAATTAATAAGCCAAGGGACTATTGAAGAATCCATGCTAAAAATTAACCAACAGAAATTGAAACTAGAACAAGATATGACCACAGTCGATGAAGGTAAGCTGTTGTGAGCAGAAACTTCAACATTTATTTATATGACCAGGCATCAATTAGCTGTTCCAAGGGAATAAGAAAGATGCCTAAGTCCTTAACCAGCCCACAGTTTAGGGATGACGTAGGAGGTAAGCATTGTTGTTTCAAAAGTACTATAGTAACTAAGATCCATTTTGCCAGAATTAATATAAACCTGGAAAATTCTGTCTTTTTCATACCTTATCTTATTTCTGATAAGAACATCCCCCAAATAAATTAAATTTGTATCTATTATTTTACCTACAGTTTTATGATTTGCTTATTATGTAAGTAATATTTATGAACCCAAAGGTTTAAAATACTTGGCATACCATATTTTAGGGCATAATTGACTTTATTAAGAACCCTAACATTTACATTAATTTCATTTTGACTAGTAAATATGTATTTTACTATGGTGTAATAAAATGGACTTTTGGGGAAATTTGAAATTATCAAATTTCAACTTTTCAGATTGAAGCAGACCTTAAAGAGAGCCCTCAAATAACTCAAACCCATTCAACCCTGCTAAAAAGAATAATTTTTAAAGGTTCATAATTTTAAAAATTTTATTTATGTATATATTTTTGCAAAGATTATATATTCACATAGTTCAAAACTCAGAAGATGATGGGAAGGACAAACAAAAGCCTCCTTCCTGCCCTATCACCCAGCTTCCCTGCGGTGACGCATGTTAGCCTTTTGTTTTTCCAGTGTGTTGCCAGTTACTTTATGCATATAGAAATAAGTATGTGTATTCTTTCTCCCTTTTTACACAAGTTAGCACGTACTGTTCTGCACCTTGCTTTTCTTATTTAATGTTAAATTTAATTGGAAATAGTTTTTATTCTAATAAATAGGACTATTCCTAATATTGATAATGATATATTTTAATTCAGCAAACTTCTACTGAATATATACTATGTGCCAGTATTTTGTTAGGCACTCTGTACTATATAGAGATCAATGCATTTTAATATATCTTTAAAGAGATAGACATGTATCTGATCAAGTTAATACTTGTCTGTCTTATATAGCATTATTTCAGGGTGCTATGGGATCTTGGGAAGTCAGGCATTAGAGAAAAGTTGGAGTAAGAAGCAATTGAGTTAGATCTTTAAGGGTGAGGATAAGTAGGATGATCATAACTTAAATAATTAACAGTAATTATCAGGTGTTGTGTGGACGTGGCAACTTACTAGTTTCAGGTATCTAGCAAACACAACAGTACCAAATGCATAGGCAGCTTCTACTTGGGCAATTTTTTTTTCCCGATTTGTTTATTTTTTTAGGGCAGCTTTTAGAATTTAATAAAGCAATTAAATTCTCTTTTAGCAATGCCAGTAAATATCCAGATATATGGATTTTTGTCTTAACAATAAATTTCTAAATATAACCATGAATAGTTAGTTATTCAGGGACTCAGCTTTTGATTGTCAGACTTCTGTCTTTAACTATCGGTCTTTTCTAATGGGCTGATTCATTTCCGCAGAGGGACACTTTCCAGTCTCTCGTGCAGTGAAGACAGTGGGCAGAGGTGGTATGAGCCAACTGAGTATATTCTCAGAGCCCTTGAGAGGAAGTGGGCGAGGGATGTTTGTTCGCATGTTCAAACAGTTAATTTCCCTGTTTTCAGTACAGCCTCTTACGTTCTCTACTATCCCAAGTCCAGAGTTCCTCCGATTCAAATTTTCCAAAGAGTAAATCTTCAGTTTTGTGCATCTCGGGTAAATGGCTCGTTCTGCTGGGCAAGCTTTAGGTGTTTTACCCCTTCAACGTGTTCTCAGTTTCATGTTTCCCATCACCCCATTTCCTGAGCTTTGAGCGGGGAGCTGGGATCTAGGTGTGAAATAGCCTTGCACTTCCACCTCCAAACACTTAAGGTTTTGCTTTGTCTATTTTGCTGAAGTCAGTTTCCATTCTTCCATATACTTCTTCTTCTGAAAAGTGTTAATAGCTGTCTCTCTCTTGTCGTCTTTTTCTCCTGTTCTTTCTCTTTCGTTTAATTCCGCCCCCCCACCCTTCTCCTCCATGGTATTTTTTCTTTTCTTTTTTTTTTTTTGAGACAAAGTCTCACTCTGTTACCCGGGCTAGAGTGCCGTGGTGTCAGCCTCGCTCACAGCAACCTCAAACTCCTGGGCTCAAGCGATCCTTCTGCCTCAGCCTCCCGAGTAGCTGGGACTACAGGCATGCGCCACCATGCCCAGCTAATTCTTTCTATATATTTTAGTTGGCCAATTAATTTCTTTCTATTT
>CAUYRT010061541.1:0-37948 GCA_963574885.1 Lepilemur ruficaudatus | reverse complement strand
AAGAGAAGGGAAATTGATTATTCTTCTTTAGTGGGAGAAACCATAAAGTCACATGACAAGAGCATATGGATGCATCGAAGGACAAAGAATTGGGACCTTTAATATAATGGATCTATAAGTCCTCAATAACGTTGAGAGCTCATTCTTAAGGATTATCATCATCTGATAGAAGAATACAACTCTATTATGTGGATTTCTCCAGCAGCATTTGATTGCTTGGATGGAACATCAAAAAAAAAAAAAAAATTAAACAATTTGTAGAAATTGCTAGAAAGTATGCAAAAAATGCAAAAAGAGAGAGAAGCCAGGCCATTTAAGATACAAGTAAGGCAGTTGCTGATGTTAAGTATATTAAAATATCAGCTGGCGAATGAGGCATGTGGAGGTGTGGGAGAATAGAGAGGGCCTTGCAAAGCCAAAAGAGAGTCGTCATGAAATTAGCTTAAACCATAATATTAAAAAAGAAGAGGTTGAATCAGGAAGAAGACATTTAAACATTTTTGAGGTAGAGCAGTTTCATGAGATAAGAGGTTCATGGAGTGGCATTTTGAGTGGGGTTCTGAGGTGAAGGGTAGGAAAAAGAAATGTAGAAGAAAATGAAGTAAGAGCAGGGTGACGGTGTTGGGTCATCCCTGTGGTAAGTGAGAAGATGAATACGCTACGCCCAGTGTCACCACGCTGGATGTGTGAGAGGGAGTGTCCAGGAGGTTAGCAGATGAAAAGGTGGGGAAAGGGAAAATGTGCTATAGTCAAACAGCATGGGGTGCAAAAGTTGGATTTTGTGGTCTGATTGATAGGGTTGTTATTGGGAGAAGGGTGAATAGACTAGAAGCAGCAAGTGGAAGCAAAGATGCCGTCAAGCTTTTCTCTCAACCTGAAAATGCGTGGCCTGTGATAAACACAAACAACCAACTCCTGGGAGAGCTGCAACCTGGTTGTAAGACAGATAAGAAAGAGAGACCTGCAACTTCTCTTTGTAGAGAGTCTGTACGATTTTGGGACTGGTAGTGATGCCATACTGGATAAAGTTGCCTGGAAGTTGTAGCCTAAATGAATTCTACTCCAATTGGGCATGGGTGTTTTAGGCTGGAACAGAGAACCATGATATTGAGAAAGGGAATGGGTTAAGGAAAAAAGTAAGTGGAAGGCAACGGAGCAACATTCATGCTCCCTCCCCGTCATCTTGCTGGCTCCTTGGCAAGAAGCCAATGCCTCCTGAAAGTAACCCCTTTCCTGTCCTGGGAAGGGAAGAAACTACTCTGAAAATTGATGATCTCAAAGCCCTTGAAGGAAAATAATTAAACATTATGGAGAGGATGGGAGGCAATATGGAGATTATACAGGGGTAATGCTGTTATTTATTTTCCTCTCCATATGAGAATCAAAAGAGGACTCTCATAAGAAAAAAGATAAGCAACTAAATATGGCATATGCATATCCTTTAACAATTATGTGAGTGTCAGGGGTTATAACCTGACACACTAGTGTGTCTAAGAAGACCACCAAAGAAACTAACTGTGGTGAGGAATAAATGATATATGATATCAACATAACTTGAGTTCCTGCCCTGGCAGTGTCTTGGTCATAACTGTATACCTGTTCTTATAGAAGCATAAATTATGATATGCAATAATTAATGTAATAATTATGTAATAATTCTCAATTAATATATTTGAAAAAAATGAATACACTGTTGACCTCTTGGGAGAGTTTACTTAAGCCTTTCTGAACTTCAGTTTCCCCATTTCTATTTTCCTGATTAATACTTTTATCCAAGCTGTTGTCAGTATTTAAAAAATAGGATGTATAGACTTAATATACAACAGAAGCTAGAAAATGTTCATTGGGATCTAAATGTGTTCATGTGAAGTCCCGGGGTGGGGTGACTATAGCCTCTTTGGTCATTATTCAGAAGTCTTTTGCTGTCTTCTACTCACACTTGCTTTTTAACCCAAGACTTGTATGTAAACAAACACCAGTGATCTTTCTTATAGGGCTGACCTATCGTATTTACATGCACACACTCTCAGAGGTAACCTTGAGCCAGGCTCTTTCTGATTATATTTCCCTTTTTCATGCTGTTGTCCCAGAAGACGTTGACGTCATCTGGAGACACAGTAGTGCCGTCCGCCTTCAGAGGTTCAATTCATTCTGCCATCCGGAAACTCTGCCGACAAGGCGGCCAGTGTTAGAAATTAAGCTTGTGACATGCAGGACATGGTGGAGTGCAAACATTGGTCAGTGCTTCCTCTCTCAGCCACAGAGGAAAGCCACACTGATTGGTATTCAGGAAAGGGACCTCCTGTTTCGAAGGATTCCTTCATGCTGTTCAGCAATGCTGTTTAGGGTGGATTTTCCCATTTGAACTGCAAAGCTTAAACACAAATATTAACTACCTGAAGCTGCAAATAGCAGCATAGTACATTAAAAAAAATAATGAATATTTTAACCAGCCTTTACCCAACCAAGAAAAATATTATGCAGAAATGAGGCTGATTTTAGAAAAATGCCCAAGGAAACATTAATAAAATAAAAAAAAAAAGCTGAGTTTCCTTTCAAAGTTTGTTTTTGCTAAACATTCATAGTTTTGCTTTTTCCAATCCAATTTTATTATAAGAAAGGTCTCCCACATGTGTACCTGGCATTCCTTTTAAAATAATCAGTAATACACAAGTATTTTGGAAATGGTGGTTGAGTTCTTAACTGTGACAGAAAGAAAGTCCAAAATATGTTACAAAGGAGGGAAGGTGTTTCTTTGAGTGTACATATGTTTGTAGCCCCTTTACACGGATTTGGAACAGTTTAGTACAATGACCACGTAGGTTTCTGTAATATCAAAACTGTGGAAACATCTATAATGATAAATGGATGCTGCCTTTAATTTTGACAGCCAACAGACACTTTATGCCACTCTTTGGGGATTTCTGAATTTATTTTAGGAAACTCTACCCAGACATATGCCACAGTTGAAAGAATCATCACAATATTTATGAACCGTTGGCATCAATGAATTTTGCATGGTATTTTAAGGCAATTGTTATTTTTATTTCCATTTATTTGGAAATCTTTTTCTTCTTACCCACATAAAATGTTTATCTATATCCCTAAATTCCTATTTTAGTTACTTCCTTGGGTAGTATTCTTCCCACCTCAACCTTGGAATCAAATCTGTCAATTTCTACATTGTTTAAAATAAACTTTTCTCCCACCCATCTCTCCCTAGACTATTGCCCCATAAACTATGGAAATACACTGCATATAAAGGAAAACTCTATATTTAAACATTCTACCCTATTATATGAAAGGGATAATTCCTCCCTTGTTTTCTTTAGCACAAGCATCTTAAAGGATGTGGTGTTCATGGCTGGAAAGCCAGAATAGTTTTATTTGAGAAATTGGGGCCCCATCAGTTTGAGTCATTAGACACTGAGCTTGTGGTTTTTGAAGTTCTTTCCCTCTGGGACATTCTGCTCCCTCCCATATGTAATCACTTAGCTCTGCTGTTACTTCATTTGGTGACTGACAGAGATGATGGAGCAGCAGAAACCACGATAGTATATTCAGCGATTTGTTTATGAAATCATTCTATAAATATTTAGTGAGCACCTTCTGTATGCAGGAATGGTTTCATGTACTGAGGCTATCATAGTCCACAGCCAGATGTTTACTCCTGCTCACACAGTGCTTACGTTCTAGGACTATTGGACAAAGAAACAGAAAATCAGTTATCTCTCTTAGTATTTGTCTCAATAAATACATAAATCAATGAATATGTAAGTTAATTTAAGATTATGATATAAAAATCGAGGAAACAAAATGTGATAGAGGTGTTTGGGTTGAGAGAAGTATACCTCAGACAGTAGTCAGGCTTCTGACAGATGGCTTTTAAAGGGCCTACCATAGTTATGCAAACAACTAACCACAGAAGAACATTTCAGGCACAGGGAACAGGACATACACATGCCATGAAATGACAATTACTGTACTTAGAATGTTGAGAAATAGAAAGAAGACGAAGTGACAAAGTTGGAGGTGATATGAGGTCTGAGAGGTAGAAGAGGGCCATGACCTCTATGCCTTTGTAGATCATAGAAAGGGCTGTGGATTTTGTTCTAAGTACAATGGTGTAAAGCAATGGTTCTCAAACTTTCATGTGCATCAGAATCACCTGGATGACTTGCTGAGGTATATGTTATTGGGTTCCCACCCCCCCACCATAGGAAAACCTTGATTTTCTTGTGCAAAAACTATCATCTCTATTCTTAGACCAACCAATGTATTTTATTACATTGGTCACAGTAAGAGATTCAATGATGGACAGATGAGTCTAGCCAGTCAATTGAAATCCAATACAGGGACACTCCTGAGACTAGTGGGAAGTGAAAGTTCTCAAGCCACTGGACCAGAAGCTGGGAGGCAATATTAGGGAAAATCTCTCCGAAAGTTAAGCCAGTGAGCTGAAAGGTGGCAAGACACTGAGCTCTGATACCTTCTGTTGAGTCCCAGGATCCATTTATGTGTAAATCAATTCTGTCTCTGTGCATTTCAGTCGCATCTCTCATCGTCCCATCTTATGCCTTAGGAAATTTCTCTTTGGTTTCTGAAGCAAAACAAAACATAAATATAAATATAAAGCTATTGGAGATATGCCACTCTTAAAAACTTAAGTGCACCTTGGTTCATCAGAGAGAACCAGATAAGAGAGCTTAGATGGCTAAATACTACTCTGTGCATTTATGAAATAAATAATCTTTGTATCAGCCAAACTTAAGATATTTTAAGATAGAAAATCACAAGCAAATAGGAGGATAAAAGAGTCAAATGAACACAGGCATGTGAAAGTGTACTAAATAGCACTTGGTGACACTATGTCATTGCTAGCAGCATGGTTACCTAGATACTATCCTTAAGTAAAATTCATAATTGCACCCCCACTTTCCTTCTATGTGGAAACCTTATGTTCTTCACAAGTTGATGAATGTTAATCATTACAATTATGTGTGGCAGCTTCTCATCATTCAGTTAGTCTAAAAACAATCTCTTCAAAATACTATTACTTGACAGTTCTATTTCAACCATCGTCTCCCTATTCAAGTAGAACTCTATCAAGTCATCGCATTTCATTACTTTGTCAGAACTTCACATTTTCTCAGATTATTTTGTTTGTTTGCTCATTATTCTTCCCTTACAAGAGAATATAATCTACACGAAAGCAGAAGTGTTTTCTGTCTTATTTATCATTAACATTCTGTCATCCAATTGATGTTTCTAGAATAGAAAAATGAAAGAATAAATTAGTTGTACACTTTTGCTTTTCCTTAAATATTTTTTTCAAATTTATATGTGTCTCCTCTATATTTGTGTCTATATCTTTACACAGTTTTAGATCGAATTTCATTTTAGCCACCACTCCCTGACCACTCTCACCCAAAGAGTCCACCTGCCTCTGAGCCTCTGAATTAAACTGACAATATAAAAATTGTCTTTTTCCCCTGGTAGTGAGCTTTCTGTGTCCATATTTCTCTTCTTTATTAGACTTTCCTGAGGCAATTTCCAGAATTTTTCATTTTTATCCTCACTTTATCACATTGCCTTGCAGAGAGTGCAGACGTACAAGTATCTCTTGATCAAATGGATGGATGGATGCCTATGTAAGAGTAAAAGTTCTCCATGAATATTTGAAACTCCTGTATTTTCCCAAATACAAATATTTTCATACTATATGGAGTCTTAAAGACTGGGCTATCTGCTGTAAGCCTAAATTTTAATTTCTGATATTTTATTGGCTGTTCATAGAAACAGTATAATATTCATAGAAATGATGGAAGCAGATATTCATAGAAACCATAAGATAAACAGGTAAATAAGTAAAATTTAAAGTCTTTGTTCAGTAAGATGAGTGGGAAAATATGAGGACTGCCTGTAAGTTTGTATTTACATGTCAGCTTGATGATTCTAAGATGCTGCTACTGACCTGTTGGCCATAAGTGAATCAAAGTATTTTTCTGCAGTGGTGAAGGATTTGTGCCAACATGTCTTTGACTCCTACCTCGTCCACCCTTAAGACCACTCCAGGCTCTAGCATGGGCTTCTGGGACAGGGTGTGAGTGTTGGCCAACCTGGAACATTTTGGAAAAGAAGCTGTTTTTTCTGGGGCAGAGGTAAGTCTGCTTTTAGATATGTTATTGCTCAGGTGACAACAGGGACTGAGCATGAAGTCTACATACATTGAGTTATATGTAATTAGAATGTGGCATTGCAGACAAGAGAGAGAGAAATCATGGTTGGGTCTAAATATGTGAGTGTTGTAAGTATAAATTGTTAAAGAAAAAGTGTAGATGAGCACAAAATATAAGTCTGTGGTCATCTGTGGGGAGAGGCAAGGGCAGATGGGGTTACATGTGGGGAGGACCACTAAGGGGTGATCTTCAAAGTTATTGGTGATCTTCTATATTACCATTTAGATGGTAAGAATATTTTATTGTAATTTTCAAGTCATATATATATGTTCTATATGACACACACACACACATATATATCTCACAATACAAAGTTTTAAAAAAAATGGATTCCCTTTCTAAACAAAAATGTGCAGTGCCAAAAAGTAAATTTTTTCATACTTTAAATTTCTTTTTTAATTCCCTAAAACGTGATTATTTGAGGCACTTAATTGGAAGAATTCAAGTGAGTACAATATTTTGCCTCAGTTTCTAGCTATTTCAGAGACATCATTTTAGATGTGAATGAACTCGGGATATTTTTCTCAATTCTGTTTACTCTTATGTGACCAAATGTGACTCTGTGAGCTTCTTTCGTCTTTATACTGATGCCTGCTCCTCTATAAAAGACAATTTGCAAACATCTACAACATAACAAATGAAAAATTTGTCCACCAAATAGAGCCTATATTCATAAATGCATGACATATACATCAGTTATATATTGACATAATAATGTTGCATAACACATCAGCCCAACATTTATTTCCTTAAAAAAATATCATGAGTTTACAGGTGGTCTTGGAGATCACTGTGGTCTTGAATGGGTCCATTCCTGTACCTGCAGTCTGCTGCGCATGAGCTGGGGCTCTGCTGATCTTAGCTAGGGTCTATCCTGTGTCTGGGATACTCTGACTGTCAGCTTGTCTAAGGGGACCTCTGCTGGAAAGCTTGGACAGTTCGCTCTGCCTTACGTGTCTCATCCTTCGAGCATTCTCATGCCAAAGTTAGAAGAGCAAGTTAGTCTTCCTATGAGGCTCAGGTCAGGTGTCACTGACTATATGCAATTATTCCAGCCTCTTTTCCATCTGGAACCTTAAGGCATTCTCTGTTAGCTTCCGTCATTTCCCCTTTTGTGTCTACACTGTTGAGTGTTCCACAGCCGACTTTCTAGTCAGACAATGAGGCATTAAGAAAGGATATTTGTTTTGTATCCTTGCAGAGTCTGGTAGAAGCTGGGCAGGAATAAGACCCTCATCAATAGTTTTGATTCTCTGTTCATTGATTTATTATCATAAATTTATTTAGTCATAAATCCACCTGGCCCTTTCTTAGCGTTCTCTTATGTTAACATTTATTCTTGTTAGTAACTGGGTATAACCCGCCAATTTCTTCCTTCCTTTTCTTCCCACTTTCTTCCCACCCTCCCTCCCTTCCTCCTTTCCCTTCTTTCTTTCCTTTTTTTCCTTTTTCTTTCTTTTTTTTTAAACTTTTCTTTAGATATAAAGAATTTGACTTGTTGGGAATAAAGGGGCTAAAAACCCTTTTCATCACCGTTAATTAGATTTCTGACTAGCTCTCCACAGCAAGTATCTCTTCAGCACATTACTTGAGCGCACCCCTAAAAACAGGTATCAAAACACATTGAAGGCGCAGCTTCCTAAAACATCAAAGAAGACTGTGTTTTTATTTTCATAAATGCCTCCACAGAGCTATGAGCCTGTCTAAATTAGTCACATGAACTATATTACTGGTCAAGATATGGGTATTTCGAGAAGTGCTCTTAGGGCCGGGCACAGTGGCTCACGCCCTTAATCCTAGCACTCTGGGAGGCTGAGGCAGGCTGATCGCTCAAGGTCAGAAGTTTGAAACCAGCTTGAGCAAGAGTGAGACCCCATCTCTACTAAAAATAGAGAGAAATTAATTGGCCAACTAAAAATATATAGAAAAAATTAGCCGGGCATGGTGGCTCATGCCTGTAGTCCCAGCTACTCGGGAGGCTGAGGCAGGAGGATCACTTGAGCCCAGGAGTTTGAGGTTGCTGTGAGCTAGGCTGACGCCACGGCACTCACTCTAGCCCGGGCAACTCTGTCTCCAAAAAAAAAACGAAGAAGTGCTCTCAGTATTGATCTCCTCTCAGCTATATGTGTGTAAAACTTCTTTGCATTAATCCAAATCCTACTACTTGAATAATTTATGCAGAGGCCAAAAAAAAGTCAAGCTGGTAAATAATTTGATGACCTTTACAGAGATTCCAGGTAAATATATAGAGCTGGAAAATAAAAAAGAAACAGTGCAAGTCTTGTTAGGTGGACTGTTCAAGAGTGAGGCGCTTGGGTATCAAGTCCAACCCTTTAATTTTCCAGTGAAAGGTTTAATGAGAACCTCCAGGGCCTAGATTTCCACTGTGGAGATAACCTTGGTCTAAGCCACCAGCAACAAGGCTTTAAAAAAAAAAAAAAAAAAAAAACCTAAAAAGCAAAATACACATTAGATCTATCACAAGTAAGCTGAGTGGTAGAATGAGGTGTGTAAATCTAAAACACACTATTTGAACTTTAGATCAATTGGACAAAAATATAATAAAGCATTATTATGATCATTAAAAAAATCCAATTGTGTAATAAGCAAAGAAGTTGAATGTGTTGCTCTGGTTCACACAACTAGCAAGTGCAAGAGAATCCACATTGTCCTGCTCTAGAATCACTTTCTTTTGCTTCCTCAACAGACGGCTGCAAGCATGACCTTGTCATATATGCAAAACATCCAGAGATTAACTGGAAAAGGACTTCATCTCTGCCAAAATGAGTTCCCTGTAAGGAGGTACAGAGAGCTTACCTTGGTTTTCAAACATGCTGCAAGCCACTTTAATTAGCTGTCTCATCACAAGTTGTTACTATTTCTTAAGAAAGGTAAGCAAAACAACATGAAAGCGAGGAGCATGGAAAAAGATGGGGCACATTTAGAAGCAAACCCACTTTTTAAAGAATTTTCTCATTCCCCTTTATTCTTCCACTTAAAACCCACTGTGACATTTAACTCTGTTTCTCATAACAGGATACCTTACTATCCTTTTCTTTCTTTGATATCTCATCTATCTAGAATGAACTGCCCTATGAGCTTTTTTCCCTCTGCCCCCACTTCCTAACCCATCCAGGACATTCCCTCGCGTAAAGTCAGCCAGGTTGGTCTGCCTGCTCACGCCTCCTCTGTTCTCTTAAGGGAAGAGAAGAGGAAGAAGGCTCAATGCCTGGGGTGTGTGAAAATGGGGTAAGGTGAGGCCAGAGTGTGGCAGGTATTGTGCTGAGGCCGTGAATGGATAATCACTCCTGTCACAGCAAATAGATTCTGTCATGAGGAATTCCGTGGTTTTCCAGAGGAAATCAGCTTTCCCTGCAGGCTGCCAAGCCCAAATGAGCTCCTTATAGCACCTGCAGATCTGAACATCAAGCAATTATTCCACTATCTTGCGTAAAAACAAAGACTGTGCTACCCTTTGACAACCTCTGACCTTTTCCAGCTAACATAAACTAATTATATTTGCAGCAGGAGGGGAGGAAGGCTTTCGTAGTCCTCCGTGGGAGTTGTCTTTCATGCTTTGTGCCACGTTGTCAGTTCTGGCAATCCAAAAAATGAACACCCTTCAATCAGGGGAGTTGCTGGAGGAAGCACTTAAAAAGATACAGGGAGACCCTTATCACACATAAATCTCACTGCTTAGGATTTAGCAACCCGTGGGCCAGCCCACCCTGCCCACTTAGCCCTGGTACAAGGGAGCCATTGTTAAGTGTCGCCCAGCAGCAATTATAGCCTGGTCAAAACAGTTTTTGTGTGTGTTGGTTTGTTTTTGGACAACTTGTCAATGGGCCCACGATTGGGTGTAAGGAATAACCCAAGCCACAGGCACTGAAGTGAGGTCAGAGGTTAATTGAGACTTTCTATCCTAATAATCTGAGTTTTTGCAACTTTTTGCCAAGAGAACGGTCTTAAACAAAAAGGAGATAATATGATACAATTAGTTGGAAAACAGGAGGGTCAAAATTCCCAGATGAGAAAGGAAAACTGGCCAGGGAAATCAGGCCAGAGGGACCACCTGGGCCACTTCGGATGCCAAGAATATCTGTGGTCATTCATCTGGTGGACGAGGCCCAAAGCGGTATGCCCGCCATTCATCACATCCCTCCTGTCTACCAAAGAAAATACAAGGTCAATGCCATAAACAGGAGGCATCTCAGAGTAATTGAAATTCCAGAAACTGCCTCATTAGAACAGCTTACAGGCAATCAGGTTTTTTTTTTTTTTCTTTTCCTTTTCCTATTGAAGGTAAAGTCAAGTCTTAAAATTGTATGGCTGGCCTTCTTTGTGATGGCTGGGGCTACAGAGGGACTTTCTGATAGTTTTTGAAGGATTGTGTCTAAATAAACAACTGCCTTCACAGTTGAGAGGACGTGGCCCCACGGGGCCACCTGGGCTTCCTGGCTGTGGCACAGGCACACATGACACCCACACCTGCTCCCTCTCTCTCACCTCTATCAGAAGGGCGCCCTTTCTCCGTTCTCTGTAGGTCATAATCAACACATTGTGTCTTAAGCTCAGAAGCAGCTGCTCTTTATCTGGTACCCTGAAACTATTAGCAGTGGTTTGGGGCTTTAATATTTCTTAAAGTTCCTCCCCCTTCCCTGTTCCCACCGTCACTGCACATGTTGACACGTCCAGCTGGCAGAGCCCTCTGACTGGAAGTTGACTAAAATTTGCCAACTCATTTTCTTTCTTTCTTTTCTTTTCTTTTTCTTTCTTTCTTTTTTTTTTCTCCAGTGCAGCTGGTGCCAAAATGTGATGATTTGTTTTGCTCCAGTCACTGAAGTTTTTGTTTTCTTTTATTTCAACCCCATGCTGGCTTCCCAACTCGATGCTGAGTCATCTGGTGCAGGTGTTCTAAGCGGCTGGTATTTATGTCACTCACAGATGGTTTGGGTAAATTACACGATGTTCCTGCAGCCCGGTCGAGGCTCTCTCGGCTCCCTTTGATCCCGCGGGGCTTCCTGTGGGTCCTTGCACATGTGCAGAACTTCAGGGCACTGGGTGAACTCTTGAGTGGATTCTACCCCAAGTTGGTTGAGTTGCTCTGGGCCCCACAGTCAGATGGGCTCCGAGTGAGGCCGAAAGAGGTTGACTGGAAGAAAGAACCCTGAAATCACAAGGCCCCTGAGCTTAACCTACATGGAGAATTACAGACCCAGTGTCCAACAGAATGTAAGTTAATGCTGTACGTGCCTAAGGAAATTGGGATAAAAGAGGTATGTATGATAAAAGAGGTATGCATATGAAGTAAGACCTGGAGTAATGAAACTGTTAAAGTCTTAAAATTATACATTTAGTGTATTTCTTTACACACTTAGCGTATCCCTTTCTTTGCCCCTGCCTAACTTCAAAGTGTGTTCAGCCCCTGTTCCCATTCTCAGTGTAAACACTGACATACAGGCAAGAACTGGGAAATCTCAGTTATTTATACTGTAGACCTAGAGCTTCCATCAGGAACTTTCAAACCCTTGCCCCCTTCCATATGGGAAGCCTGTCCTTATCGTGAAGTAATACACTATGCTTAGGAAGGCTCAATGCATTTTCTTCCTGTAGAGATTTACAACTTAGCAGGGGAAATTTCTGTCTGGCCATAGTCAAAGGCATGATGTATCAACTTAAGTTTCAGAAACAGATTATGAGGAAAGCTGTACCTTCCCAAAACTGCATAAATCCCACCACATTAGGCCTCTGCATGGGTCCTCACTGGGTGAACAACCATCCGAGGGGTTTCTCAGGAGTGACTTTCAGTGTTACAACCAAAACAGTACTGGCAAAGAGGGGTCCACACTTATGTGTGTATGGAATCACCTGGAGAATTTTTTAAAAACTTAGATTCTTGTTAAAAACTCCACTCACAGAGATAATGATTCAGTTGGTCTAAGGTGGGGCCTGGGGACATGCATTTCTAACAACCTCCAAGGTGATGGAGAAATCATCAGGTCAGACCTACACTTTGAGTTGCAAGCAGCTAGAGCATCCTTTGCTACCATCTAGCAACTTCTGAACAGGAGCAGATTAAAGTGAAGAGCACAGGTCTGGAGTACTGCATATACTAAAGAAAGGCATTTTTTTTAAGTGACTCACCCTGAGTGTACCAGGAAGTTATTGCCACAATAAACGACCATAAAATCTTAGTAACATTCAACAGTAAACACGTTCTCACACTCACAGGAAAGCAGGTAGCATGTGTTTCAGCTGGTCTGGGCTCAGATGGCTGGTTGTGTTTCAGTCCATACAGTGGGTCCAGGTCTCTTCCACATGTCTTATTCTGGAAAACTCATGTGTGTTGTACTCCTGGTGAAAGTCAGAAATGGAAACATGACAGTTCTGAAAGCTTAGGCTCAGAACTGGCACCAGATCACTTTCACCCAGTTCCCACTGGCTAGAACCAGTCAAGCTCAAAAAACAAGGAGGTGGGTAGTGTGCTTTTCCCATGAAGTGGATAAAGAGGAAGTAGATATTTCCTGAGTAATAATCTAATTGACTACAGTGATTCCAGAATTTGAAACTATCCAATCTGGTGACTGATAGATGATTGCTACATGTTTCATAACCTATAATCCATTTTCAGGTTCTCTTACCATTCAGGTAGGAATAGTTATCAGGGAATTGAAATATTTACTAAATACTATAATATAGATTTCTAGATATGAGACATTTGCCCACTCCAGCTGCTGAATAACTTAATTTTTAATGAAACTTCCTTAATATTTCACTTTACTTGCTTTGAAGGAAACCAAATAGAATATAGAAAATTCAGTCTGTATCCAAGTTATATTATTTTTTTGCTTTGGAATAAGAGTTCTGTATTTTGTTTTTATTTTATTAATATCTAAAATATTTTTGCTTCTTGTTTTTTTATTATTTTCTCTGAAGTACTCAACTGTCTTCCACTCAATTAAACAAATCTAAAGTTTCAGTGTCTTTTCCTTATGTCATCATTACAAATATTTTATGTGACAATGATATATCATATTAGGAGACTTATAAAGAAAATACAAATGGCTATCAAAATAAGTAAATTATTTAAGAAATCATTTTGATTCTGTAACACAAATATACTGTCTTCTAGAAAAAGATTACAATAGCACCATCTTGTTCTTTAAACATATAAATTGTTCCTGATTTTTTGGCAGAAGGCATTAAATGGAATCTATCAGTATACGTATGCTAGGCTTAAAAGGTATTTGTTACTATTAATGAGGAGGCTTTCAACAGGATCATTATTTCCAGAATGTCTGTGTTAGCATCCATTGCTCATTGACTAGATCTCTTCCAAAAGAACATGCAAATTTAATTGATGTAACAGAGGAATATCTTTATCAAAGTTAAGAAAGCCATTTGCCATTTGGATAACTTAAGAAGTATAAACATTTATCACTGAGCAACAGAAGAATTCTCTGTTATCAAAAGACTGGCCAATTTCTTAAAAATACACCTTCAGTAAGGATCCAGTATGTGCCATGGTATCTGTAGCTTTCTGGCTGGGTCAAGGTGACCTGCACACAACTCTGGCAGGAAGCCCCTGGACATGATGTTTGCATCCTTTTGGTTTGCCAATGTATCAAGAACTGACAGTTCACATTGAAATCTCCAGGGGAAGAGCTGTGCAAACAGGTCATCATCATCAATCAAGATTGTTCCTCCAGAGGAGACTTACCTTACAACTGCTATGATGGGTCAAAGGTAGGTTTCATTGTGGGCTGTTAATTACTCCAAGAATTTTATGCAGAGGACACCTAGTTAAAATGAATGAATCTAGCAGCTTTGAAGGTGAAAAACAAGGAGAGGACTATAATAAAAGTATAATATACAACCTAATAAGTATGCAGGGAATATGGGGACAAATATTGTTATCAATCATCTGTTATTCAAGATGACCCCTCTAGAGTTGTGCTGATCAATATCATAGCCACTAGTCACATGCGACTATTTAAATTTAGCATAGTTAAAATTAGAAATTCAGGTTCTCATCCACATAAGCCAGGTGTGGCCAGTGGCTACCATATTGGGGAGCACAGATAATACAAAATTTTCATTACTTTAGAAATTTTTAATGGACAGCAATGACCCTAGAGTGCTTTACTATTGAAGAGGTGTTGGACTTACTGCTTTTACACAGAAAATATAATTTTTAAAAAAATGCCATGAAAGTCTTTTCTCAGTGCCAGCTGTGTAGTAAGGATTGCCCTAAAATTTGGGCTTAGAGAATTCACTTATCATGAATGAATAAACTGTGGCTAATGATAATAATATTTTCATCCTGGTAAATATTTACTATGTACCATACATGGTGCTAGGCGCTTTACATAGATTGTGTCATTTGATTCTTACCTTAGGGACTAAGAACTACATGTGGATTACTTTGAGAAAAATGACATTAAGAGAAAATGAAAACTGAACCGAGATCACAGTGAAGTAAGTGTATTTTAACCTAAGGCAATTTCTTCTCTTTGTCATTTTTTTTTAACTGACAGCCATTCTTACTGAGATAACTATATAGAATTAAGCAATAGGCTCTGCCAGAGGCTGGAGGATATGGGGATAAGAAAAAAGATCACGTCTCAGAGGAAAGAAAAGAGCAAGTGAAGGGTATTTGAGGTCTCACTAAAGAGACCGAGATTCAGTAGGAACAGTTGGAGCACACTCGGGAAACCAATGCAGGAATTCAACTGTTAGATCCAGGCAAGAGTGGAGAAAGTCTGCATTTAAGAGCTTTGTGGGTTCCCAGGATCACCCCAGAAACAAGTGTTAGGGCAGCAAGACTGATGTTTAAACCACCAAATGGTGAGATTAGGATCCTAATTTCCTTCCAAGATCAACTTGAATCCAATGTATAGTTGAAAGGATTTAAGAACCTGCAGTTGGATGTGGACTGCCATTTTCAAAGCCTTGGGCAAAAGAAAATCCACAACCCCTTCATTTCTCTCAGTGAATCTCAGCTTACCCATGAAATTTCCAAGGAAGATGGTACCCATTCAATGTTTTGAGATATGACTGTACGCAGTCAGAACAAGAGAAAGTCACAGTAATACAGAAAGAGCATAAGAAATTGTTGAGTGTTGCACTTCAAGATAGTTCATAACAAAAATATCCTACCCTAACCAGTTAATAGTAAATTGCTCTTATATAGAATAATTTATTAAAATATCAGAACACCAAGGATTGCCAAGCCTTGTTTTATTGCAAAAAAAAAATTCCATGGTGTTTGCACTTGGAAACTTTTTCTTATCTTACACAAAAAAGAAAAATGCAAGCTCTTCAGCACCTGGTATTATTAGTAAGGTATAACTAGGGTGACACTATAATTTATTGTCCAAATAGAGACACTTTTGAGAATGAATGTAATTATTTATAATTACAGCAGAACCACAGGTGTAAACCAAAACTGTCCAAGGCAAACCAGGGCACGCCGTCACCCTAGGTATAGACCACAGCTGGATGCAATTGGATTCGAGCCATTTTCCCACCCCAGCTGCTGAATTTGACCCACAGGCTGCTCTTTGCTGTCAGCTGATTTACAAGGTGATTGAAATAATGATGTAAACACACAAGGATGAAGATGTCCAATACCCATTTTAAGTAAAAATAACCAGGGTAAAGAAAAATGTGATTGATCATTATCATTGAGTTTTTATTTTTAAAAGAAACGGTACCTTGATACAGTATATTCAAGAAAAAAAATGATAACCAATCTTCACTCAGCATAGGAGAATGCTTCTCTTCAATTTTTTGAAATAATAAATTGCCTACTATCTTTAAGGCATTGTGTTAGATATTCTACTTAGGTGTATCCTTAGGCATTAGAAGAATCTGGAGGGCATTTTGGTTGTCACAATGGTTGGGATACATTACTGGTATTTAGTGGGTGGGAACCTGTAATTGTAAATGTCCTACAATGAGCTGGACAGTCTCACACTATGAGAAAATGATTCTCACCTCCTCTGACATTTATGTGGGTAAAAAATATATACACCTAAGCCTAAAACTTAACTTCATTTTACATACAAATCCAAAGCACTTTTTTACACTGCATTAGTAGCTACTACCAGACACATTGAAAGAATATGTCCCTTGTTTTAGTTGGCAATTTTTCAAGAATTGTTTGCTATTTCAGAAAATCACATCACAGAAGGCATCACCACGCATTATTGTCGAGAGGCAACACGACACACCTGCATTTGTAACTGACATTTCAGGTGACACAATTAATGGGTATAAACACTGACAATTATATCCTCTAGGTAGCCATGCCCAAACATTTACATGTTGAAATACTTTTTTTATGATAAAATATTTTCCCCGTAATTTCTTTTGCAATTTATTGTTATAATATAGTTAGAACATTACATTAACTTAAACATAAGTGTGTAGGTAGTTTATATTATCTATGAATTTTGTTTTATTATAGTAAAGGCTGTGTTATAAAATTTCTGCTATAAATAGGGGTCTTTGGGGCTGACAGGGCTGTGGCCCAGGACTCCAGGGCAGTGCTCCTCCTGTGTAGTCCCAGAATTGGCAGCAAAGAGTTTATTAAAAATATAGATTCTCAGACTCCATCCTAGACCAACAGAATCCCGATCTCTAAAGCAGCATCCCAGTGGTATGTGATTTAACAAGCCTTCCAGGTGATTCTGATGCTGCTCTTATGCATGCAGTGATTTGAGGATTATTGCTCTGGGTAAGAAAAAGATGAGCAATATATTGTCTTCAAAGAACCTACAGTCTAACAGGAGATATAAAGATATCTTTCTACTTGAGTTGAGTTGGATGAGTAATAAAATCATAGGGATCAAGATGACCAAAAACACAATAGAAATTTGGCAATAACCTAATTCCAGAGACTGATGTACTGAACATGACATATCAACAGCAGAGAGCTGGGTTCTGAGACAAGTTTAAACTACACAACTCTGATTAAAATGAACAGGACTCATGCTGTTAAGACTCTGTACAGTCCTAAAAAACATACCCAGCAGAGCACTTAAGCTGTTCCAGCACACGTCATTCTCTACTTTTTAACAGGGAGCAAACAGCTGGGATGTGTTATTAGTAAGCCATGTTTTCATAGGCTTTCTTTTCTTTTTTTTTTTTTTAATGCCATAGTCTTACAACAGTCTTTGGACAAATTAGTGCCTGAAGCTATAGGAAGTCTTTAGCCATCTTGGAGAAATGCTGAGTAAGTCGGGTCTCAAAGACGACATGCGCACAAGGACTGACTTTGCCACCTTTGGCCTTTGCACCTTGGAAATGCCTTCACAACCAATTAGACTATTCTCAAATGTCTATTTACTTTTAATGACTCTAGTTAAATGTTGAGAGTTATTCCGATGACCCAGTTCAACATTAGCAGAAAAAGTTTAGGGGAAACAATAGATTAAACTGGGAAGCTCTCAAATTAATGCGCAAGAATCAAATCTACAGCTTAATAAAAGATCAACAGATTGTTGAGTGCTTGTATGCCTTGGTGGTAGTGAGCCAGACCTCATTTTTCAAAAGATATGGAAGAATTCAATATGGAAGCAGCATCGTGTGATGTGACTTTCTGTTTTCTAGATACTCCCACAGCCACTTTTGGTGTGGGGAATTGTGTGTATATGTGTATGTGTGTGTGTGTGTGTGTGTGTGTGTGTGTGTGTGTGTGTGTGTATTTTGCTGTTCTAAATTATCAGCAGAATGATCTAGCTGTCACGGGTTCCCCAAAACTACTTTCAGAGATATTCTTCCAGAATTTTGATGCTGAGAAAAGTCCTAAAGCAACCCCTGCTCTTCCACACACCAAAAGGCAGACTCTCTAAGGTTCTTCCTTAGGTTCCCTCTTGTTCTTGGCACATACATAGGTATTTGTTTCCAACATTGTTCTATTTGTAGTATTGCTCACCATATATTGCTGAATCTCAGCAAGCCCACTTACGTCAGATTCTACGTATGAAGGTGTTTTCAAAATATTGTTCCATGCCCATGGTTCATAAGCTCATGGTCCAAAATGTCTAGTATCTATACGTTACGGCCCACAAGCAATTGCTACAGCTGTGTAACCCCCATTGAGAGTGAGAGAGAATGTCGCCAATTCTTTTGATATCTTAGGATGCAAAAATATATGTGCTAAAGTCATCTGGATAAAAGCATAAACTCCCGTCCTCACTTTGGCTGGAGACAACTTCACATTAACATTCACATTCCCTTTGGTACCAAGAGCTGCTCAAGGAAGCATTTAGCAGCAGGTGGTCCTGGTTGCACTTAAGCCATTCCTCTTGGGAACGATACATGCTTACGCTATAGATTCCCAGGCTAGTAAACCCGAGACAAAATTACAACTCCCAGTAGTCAGCTCATTTAGTCTTATGCAATGGAGTCCATCCTCTTATTGGGGAATGGAAAATGCATTCCCTTTAGAAAAAAGTATAGTATAATATAAGGGGTAGAAAAAAATCGTTGAAAGTTAACAGAATCAGGAAATAATAAAAATTCTTCCAATGATCAGCTTTGGGCTTTGGGGTAAGAATTTAAGATTTCTGTTCATTAACAGTGTCAGCATGTATAAAAATTAAGAGGTTTAAGAATCTTAGATGGCCTCTGAGAGGAATTCAGGAGGTGCAAAGATACATTAATTTGGATAAAAATTTTGTGCTTATCATAAAATGCTTTTTATTCATTATTAGAAGAATAGACATAACCAAAAAATTAAGAATCATGGGATTAAATTCCTCCAAGGAAAATTTATCACCCTAATGTTCTATTTATTTATTTTATTAAAAATTTATTGAAAACTTTGATAAACTGACACACTGTGTAGATTCTGGAAATACATGTATAGACAATACATAAATCTGACAGCTTACTGTTCCAGAGCTTTACAACTCCCCACTATGGCACCACACTTCATTGCCATTATAACCTGGTTTCCATCCTCAATTCTTACTGAAGATTTATACTCACAGTCCACAGATGACTCTTATTCACCAAATCTAATATATCACTTAGGAACATCTGCATCCTTTGAGAGCTTATTACAAATGAAACATCTCTGGCCTCATCCTAGACCTCTTGAACCAGAATTTGCATTTTAAGAAAGATTATGATTCATATACATGTTAAAGTTTGAGAAGCTGTGGTCTATAACACTCAATAGTTCCACTTTACTCTTCTGAACTAAAGAAATGCATGGCACAGTCCTTGTTCTCAAGAAACCTTCACTTTAGTATCACCATTACTTTTGTCACCATAAAATATTCAGGTTTCTTATAATCATTTAGAATAATCCAATAAAACAAAACTAGATATCTGTCACTAAATGATGGGGATACATTCTGGGAAATGTGTCCTTAGCCAATTTCATCCTTGTGCAAACACTGTGGTGTGTATTTACACAAACTCAGATGGGATAGCCTACTACACACCCAGGCTATAGCCTATTCCTCCTAAACTACAAACCTGTACAGCATGTTATTGTGCTGAATACTGTTGGCAATTGTAACATACTGGCAAATATTTGTGTATCTAAACATATCTAAAAATAGAAAAGGCACAGTAAAAATATGGTATTATAATCTATGAAACAGGACCACCATTGTACATGGCATCCACTGTTGACTGAAACATTGTTATGAAGAGTCTCATTGTAAATTGTAAGAAAAAAAGAATCTACCTTCTGATTTCTCTGTCTAAACATTTCTGGATTTAATTTATTGAGTTACAGAGTCCAATTGATATCTCTAGCATTACAGTAGTTCATAGCAATTGCTCAATAAATTTCGAATGAGCCACTATCAAGAACAATACAACAAAAGAAGGTATTAGAAATATTTGGCTAAAAATGAAAAAAAAAAAGTCACTTCTATTTCTGACCAAGAAGGAACAACCAAAAACCACAAAATATATGAAAAAACAGTTTGCAAGACCTTGGACATAAGGCAACAAAGAACGGTTATTCCTGAGAGATGGTAAACAAGGGAGATGTGGCTTTGAATTACCCCAGACGGCTGCCTTGAGACAGTTTCCAGGCTACAGCACGGTAAGGAGTACCCAGGACAAGCTCATCAAATTCTTTACTGTGATTAGACATACTTGAGAGTCTGCAGAGAACAATGTAAAATTTCTGCTAACGATGTAAAATTTCTGCCAAAATTGGCAGAACAGAGCATCAGAGAGGAGAGAGATGAAAAGAGAGAGATCTGTGGAAGGTCCCCTTGTGTATTTGATCTGTCCATGTGTATGAAGCTGGGGAAAGAAACACCTGAAAAAAATTTGACACTGTCCTAACTGGATTCACAAGGCATTGGAAATAGTGCCTGTTCCCACCAGCCAGACTATAAAACCTCAAGATTTCGTGGGGTACTGTGTAGGGTACACAGAGCTTGTCTTAGTAACGTGGAATAATTAGCCCCAGACTAAGCGTGTTCACCCCACCTAACAAATTCCAAACACAAGACTCAAGAGCATTAAACTGTTTCTAAGTAATTTAGTTGCATTCCTAAACAAATCTGGAGAATATTTGTAGAAATAAAAGAATGTTCAGCACCTAAGAAGGTAACATTTACGTCTGATACCCAACCAATTACAGGCATGCAAAGAACGAGGAAGATACAATTCATTATGAGAAAATAAACTAATCATTCCAAACCAATCCTGAACTGCCCCAGATGTTACAATTAGCAAACAAGGACACCATTAAAGTTTGAATGAATTAATCAATTAATATCATTTTTTTTAAATAGGAAATATCATGCTTTTAGGAGAAACATCACCATCTGGTGGTAGTTTCAGGTATTGCCAGTAAAGATGTTTAAAACAGGAAGTATGGTTTTTCTCAGGGTTTACAAATACTTGTATAATTACAATTTCATGTATAAATAAACAGTTGAACAATTGTATACTATTTATACAATTTGTATTCAAACACTTATATAGCTTCCATATATATGTTATTTTCTATGTATACACATATATAATTATATATGAATATTTGGAGTGTAAATTGAAGGTACAAATAATAAATAGACTTTCTGAAATAGTTGACATTCAATACCTAATGAGAAAGGCATTGTCTTATAGCAAAAGTAGTATTCTTAAATGTAATTTGTCCTATTGTAGCCACTCTCTAGCCTATTACCTAGCTTTTTATTCTTCATATAAGTGATTTCTATCTATTAACAGTTTTATATATTAATTTAGGTGTCTATTATGTGTCTTTGGCTATTAAAAAGTAAACTTTCTGAGATTTTTTTCTCTTCCCCCTGCATCCACCTTACTTAGAATAATCTTTGGCATGTGGTAAGCATTCAATAAATGAGTTTAAATAATTAATTTACATTCACTGAATGAGTTTACTGAGTCCTGAGATTTTAACAATCAGATACAATTAAGATATATGTAAAATATATCCATCCATTTGTCGTGCAGCTATGGGTATATGTTACAATACCAAACCCATTACATAGTAAGTTTTACACAGGTCAGGTGTCAACTGTATTGGCCGATTTTAGTTTCTAATCAGGCAACTCTTGATTTGGCCATTAGATATTAGATAATACAGCATAGGAGTTAAAAGCACAGCCATCGTAGACAGTGGGATCTGACCCTCACTCTACCTCCCTACTTGCTGTGTACATCGATAACGCCAATCTATCAGGCAACAGAAACTACTCTGGGATTTTCATCAGAAATATTTTAATCTGGATATTTGATTATGCTGGAGATAGAAGGCTTAAAAAGCCAAAAGAGAAACTGAGCCCTCAAAAAAATGAGCAAAAGCAGGAAGACACTACCACCTTAAGGCTGAAAATATGACAGGCGGAGACTGTGTTGCAGAAAGCCAGGAGTCAGAGATGCCTGGTGGAAGAGGAGAGCATCATACCTGTTGGTACCATGGGTAGAGGGGCCATACAGGGCACACAGCTGCTGGCAGAGATGCAACTGAGGTAGAGAGAGGAAAAGGGAAAAATACCCTGGTGTGCTCCTTTCTACTTCTCTCCAATCACCTGCTCTGGCATCAGTGCAAAAGCCAAAAGCCATATAGCAAGGAAACCTGAAAAACAGAGTTTGCAGGAGTTGTTCTCACACTCCTGTTACGCATCTTTAAGTTGCCCGAATGACTTTTTGTCTTCCATCTTTGCATAAGGGTCTTCCCACAAGCTTTCTCTTGTTCTGGGATAACCTTCCTTCCCCTCTTCACTTGGTCATGTTCTCCATGTCATTCAGATTTTGCTTTCCCTGTCACTGCCTCAAGAAGCTTCCTTTGATTCTTCAAACTAGGCTCAGCTTTTTTATTATACATGCTCTCAGAAAATGCACTACATCCCTTAAAATTGTATCGGCATTTGTGGTTATAAACTTATTTGCACACTTATGTGGAGAACGTCTTTCTTTCTGCTAGGTGGCGTGCTCCATGCAGTCAGTCTTCTTCACTGTGGGTCTTCAAAACCTAACACAAAATTGGCGCTCTGTATGTGTGTAGTGGATGGTGTTTCCCCATCCAGATTTTCATCCCTATTCTTGAAATGGGATTTGGATTCAAGCTTCACAGGCAAACCAAAGGCAGCCTTGAATTCCAATCTCAAACTCTAGGATATGTGGAGGTATAAAATCACCACTCAAATCAGCTTATTTAAATTCCAGAAGGAAAAGCCCCACCAACTTATCAGCTTCATACAGTCTTTTCTCTAAAAATCCCAACTATTCAATTCTATTCAATTCAAATTCAAAGATAATTTTGAAATCTCTCTTAGGGTTCTCCAGAGAAATAGAACCAATAGGATGTGTGTGTGTGTGCGTGTGTGTGTGTGTAAACACACACATATATGCATAAAGAGATTTATTATGCACACACACATACATGTACCAAAGAGATTTATTATAAGAAATTAACTTATGTGATTATGGAGGCTGACAATTGCTAAAACCTGCAGTTGGCAATCTGGAGACCAAAGAGAGCTGATGTCATAGTTCCAGTCTAAATGCTGGCAGACTCAAGACCCCTGATATTTCATTATCAGTTTAAAAGCAGGAAAAAAATCGGATGTCCCATCTCAAAGGCAGTCAGGCAGGAAGAATTTCTTCTTACTTGCAGGATGGTTAACATTGTTGCTGTATCGGGGCCTTCAAGTGACTGAAAGAGGCTCACCCACATTAGGGAGGTCAACCTACTTTACTCACTCTACCCATTCAAGTGTTAATCCCGTCCAGAAGCACCCTCACAGACACCCCCAGGACAATGTTTGACCTAATGTCAGGGCACTCCATGACCCAGTAAAGTTGATACATGAAAGTAATCATAACAATTCTAGCCATTTTCATCTTGACACACATATGCATCTCCCTAAACCACACTTAATCTCCGAATAGACAATAGCAAGGCCATCATTCCACAAACCATGATACAACTGTTCTACATTCCACCGAAAAGGCACTAACCTCTTCCCCAAAAGAGGAGGTAAAGTTCTTGAGTTATGTTTACTCTTCTTGATATTTTGTAACTCAAATACTATTATGTAAAATTAACAACACTTAAATACTCTGATATGAAGTCAATGTCTTATGTTAACATGATAAAGGGATAATAGAGGGAGGAAAATGATGATATTTTCTTATACACACAAATATATTCATAACAAAATAAGGAGGAAATGCTCATTACAGTTACGGTCCTCATTTCAGTAACGGTCACATGGTCACAGGTGGCATTGATAACTACCTTCCTCCACTACCCATTTTGTATTCCATCTGCCTTCAGCAAGCACCTCAGCTGGTGATGGTTCGTTAGCTGGTACGGTGAAACCTGTATTCCTGAAGAGTCTAGGATATTAGTAGTCCTGCCTGGATTGAGTTGTTATACTTTCCCATTGACCTTAATCACTGGATATGGTAATAATAGGGGATACTTTCAGGAATCTGCTGGATGCCAGGTGAACTCTTCCTTAAATTCATCGTGGAGTAATAGTCCAATTTCCCCTTGGTAATCAGAACAAATCATGCCAGCCAGCACAGTAACTTCCCTCTTTGCCTATTGATTCAGATGCAGAAAGAGCCCAAAATGGCCATGCAGCAGTTTTAGCTTCCAGCTCACTGGAATCATTTCTGTGTCTCTAGTAGCAGTATTCCCCTCTGTGGAACTCAGAATTATAGGTCAGGAGACCATAAGGTCATGGGAACCGGAAGCCAAAAATTTCCTAGTGGATCACTAGGGGATAATAACGAGTGGTACCCTCTCATTTCCACCCCTTGATTTCTGGCCTCATGAATACTGGCTATGGGACAAACAGTACCGTATACTAGATGTTGATTCAGAGAATACACAGCCTTCTTGAAAATCTTTCCCCAGCTCTGCACGGTATTTCCACCTAGCGGGCACTGTAACTGAGTTTTCAAGAGTCTATTACACAGTTCTATGAAGCCAGCTGCTGCAGGCTGATGGGACACAGTGAATTCCATAAGCATGGATGCTCATTGTCCTACTTTATTTGCCATGAAGTGAGTTCCTTAATCAGAAGCAATGCCATGTGGAATATGGTAGAGGATCATTCTCTAAGCCTACAGAGGATAGTTTGGCAGAAGAACTGCATGTAGGTAAAGCAAATCTATATCCAGGATAAGCATCTATTTCAGAAAGAACAAAACACAGCCTCTTCTGTGATGGAAGAATTTCAATGTAATCAGTATGTGACCAGGTAGCTGGCTGATCGCTCCAGGGAATAGTGGTATATTGGGGGCTCAGTGTTGGTCTCTGCTGTTGACAAATTGGGCACTTAGCAGTAGTCACAGCCAGGCTGACCTTGGTGAGTGGAAGTCCATGTTGCTGAGCCTGGGCATGACCTCCATTCCTGCTGGCATGGCCACTTTGTTCATGAGCCCAGTGGGCAATGACAGGGGTGGCTAGGGAAAGAGTCTGACAGGTATCAGAAGAACAAGTCATCCTATTCACTTGATCATTACAATCCTACTCTCCTGAAGTTGCCCTTAGGTGAATATCCATATAGGACATAAATATCTTCACATTTTTTTGTGTATTCAGAGATCTATCCATGTATCTCTTCCCCAAATTTCCTTGTCACCAATTTTCCAATTACATTCCTTCTAAGTCCCCGACCATCCAGACAAACCACCATCACATCTCATGAATCGGTATATAATCATACATATAGCCATTTCTCCTTCCAAACAAAGTGAGCAACCAGGTAGATGGCTCAAAGTTACACCCATTGAGAGGAATTTTCTACTCCACTATTTTTACAGAAATGTCTCTGAAGTGGGCTGTCGTGCTCTAACTGTTCGCATTTGAGTGCTGCGTTGCTATTGTACAGAAACATCTGTAAATCAATCCCAAGTGCTGCAGTTTGAATGTGTGTCCCTTCCCAAATTCATGTTGCAATTTAATCCCCAATGCAACAGTATGAAGATGAGGCCTTTAGAAGATGATTAGGCCTTGTGAACTCTGACCTCATGAATGGACCCATGCCCTCTAAAAGGGCTGGAGGTGATTAGCGAGGCCACTTTTTGTCCTCCTGCCCTTCTACCATGTGAAGACATAGTGTTTGTTTCTTCCAGAAGACACAGCAACAACTACAACAAAAAATCCTGGAAACAGAGACCAAGCCCTTACCAGACACTGAGCCTACTGAGGCCTTGATCTTAAACTCCCAGCTTCCAGAACTGTGAAAAATAAATTTCTATTCTTTATAAGTATCATATATTTTTTTAATAGCAGTGTAAACAGACGTGGGCCCTGAGTCTTATCTTCCTGTGTCAATGGATCTTTGAAAACTTCTCAAAAGGCCACAGGGACAGGCTGCAAGGGAGATGATAATCCAGCAGCACTGAGGACTTTGGGCACTTGATTCACTTCTTCGTGTAACTTACTTGAGCCTTTAGAGTCTGCTTGGGCCCAGTTGTGTATATGCCACTTTCACTCAATTATGGAGTGCTATTATAAACACTTAACTTTATGGAATGATGGGTGAAATACCCAACAGTTGCTGATGGGCAGCTCAGGTCAGAAATTGGTTGCCCATGGTTAAGCATTCAGCCTCTACAAAGAGCCAGTAGTAGGCCAAGAACTGTTTCACCCACACACGCATAGTACTTATCCGCAGAGATGGCATGGCAGGCATTGCTCCAAAATCCTAAGAGCTTGCTCTGTGATTCATCTATAAGGGCCTGCCAAAGGCTCCAAACAATATCTCTATCTGCCTCCATCACTTCAGGTACCCTTTGATCTGTTGGGGCATGAGGCCTAAATGTCAGAGGAGCTTGTACAGCAGCCTGAACATGTTATAGAGGCTTCTTTTGTCCTGAGCCCCACTCTTACCTTTGGTGGTTGAATGCCACCACTTTTCCTTTGCTACCTCAAGATCCAATTATGTCTGTTGCATTACATTTTCCAGTGCAGTGACATTGGGGTGTCATTAAAGATGCTTGAATGTAGGATAAAGAGAAAGTAGATGATGACTTTGTATCCCACATGTATTGAGGGAAAGAATGGTACTAGCAGCTCAGAGTCAAACTGATATTTCCTTTCTATCACCCTTTGCATACGGCCATTACTTTAGTTATATTTTTCTATCTCATGGCTATTTCTCAGCTTCATTTTTTACAACATTGTTTGGACACTAAATCTATGATCTCACCTAGATATTAACCTTTGTTTCATTGGAAGTTCCCTTACCTAGCTGTTAGCCATCGTCCTGACAGATTTAACCCTGAAGTTCACCAAAGCCTACATTCTAAATTTCAAGTCTTGTTTGGGACCATTTCAGGACCTTTCTAATTTGAGTCTACACTTCCTTTCTCCTGCAACACTAGTCACCAACCTCACACACTTTCTCCATTCCAGCCACACTAAACTTTTCTTTATTTTTCTTTCTGCATATCCATGCATGCCGTGGTGACTTTACACATGCTCTCCCATTTGCCTGAAAACCAAGTCCTCAGTTTTTCAAACACTTGTCTCTTCAGGCACTCATAACTTCCGCGTATATATCTCCCAACTTCTAGCACAACGCATATTATGTGGTACATGCAATGAATACTTGCTAATGAAGAGCACAGGAGAAAATAGCAGCTTTTAAGACAGAGAAAATGAGTCCATATTTATATCCCATTGGTCCCGAAGTGACTCTGTGTCATCCACAAAGAAGTGGATAGCAAGAAAGTGGAAAAGGGTTTCTTGATACCAGGAGGGAGGTGCGGCATGTAGCAGCATGCACCTGTTTGAAGCTGATTCTGAAAAGAGAATATACGATTTAAAACACAAAGCATGTGAGCCTTCTTTTCTTTTGCCCCTCACACCTTGTTTCATCTAGAAACCATACAGGACTACTTGCAAGACAAGTAAACCCACACATGGAAGGACATCTTCAAAGTGTCATGATTGGAGAACAAATAGGAGATCTTGAAATTCAAACTGAAGAAAGAATCCTCACCTGCCCACCCTGTAGTCTTTCATATCCAAGTGGGACCAGTTTTCAAAAACAATTAAAATTCTATCTTTCTTTTTTCCTCACTTTCCGTTGATATTGCACATGGAGCCTGCTCTCAAATCTCTGCTGACTTACAAGTCAAAGGTCAAATTCTTGTTGGGCAAATCAAGAGTATATATTTCTGTAATCAAGGAAGATTAACACATGGAGCGGATTTTCCATAAGTCAAAATTGCCATATTAGGCAACCTTGGAAAAAAGCATTATTGTACGATCAATAAATTGTATGTATCCATGTCTACCATTTCACAATCCAGAATGAGATTCCACATTTCTCCTCATGGATATGCCTGTTGAATTTTATGTCTTGTCTCATGGAAGTAGCCTTTCTTCAGCGACGTGGCTGAACCAAGCCACTCAATGAACAAACCACACACCAATTTTCTTATGTTCTTATTAGACATTCCAAAACAGAATCTTTATCCAGCAATTTAGTCAATTTGTCAGTTTCCTCTATCTGAATTGGATATACCCATACTTCAAGTAAAGAAACTGCCTCCCAGGGTCAGAGTGTGCTGGCATACGAATATACTGAACCAACCAAACATCTGATTTTCAGAGACAAGTAAAAATAGCAATACATTTCTTTTTGTTGTTGTCATGACCAGTGAAAAACTCTGGTTTTAGAGGACTACCTAGATCACAGATTCTAACATGAAAAGACATCTGGAAACCAATGAGGCACACTGTGAAGAGAAACAATAAATTAAGCCTAACCAAGAGCAATGTGAGTCCCCAGAAGCAAAACTATACAGGAATGGGTTTCTCCACTGGAAGAACATATGGGAATCAGGAATCAAGGCAGGAGGTGCCTCTGATGAAAAGGATGTGGGAGTCCTCAGTTCCCTAATAACTGTGGGAAGATGTCATAAAGATGGTTTTATAGTAAGAAGAACCATTCCCTGTTTCCCCCACAGCCATGAAGACTGGTCATTTGGCTTAAATTTCAAAGGCTACACACAATTCTTTAGAAATCCAGGGAGGAACTTTGCTAAATAATGGTCAAGGATATTAAATAAGAATGCATTTGTAGTATCAGGAGCAAATGTTGGAGGCTACCTTATGCTATCACATAAGGATCATGAAACTATTAAGGATATTCCTGTTTGAATGAATTTCTAGTCTCTTAACAAAAGAATTTCCGCATGGCATCTATTAGTCAATTGGTTTATCAAGTTCCATAGATTTTCAGTAAGGATGACTTCTTTCCTCCATTTTATTATAAGAGAAGCAATTTTTAAAAAATATTCATTTGTTGGCACAATTTTGGCCTCCAAGGTACTTGGAGGTACTCTAGGTACTTTTGTGAAGGACTATGGTATTGACTACTGAGTAACTAAGGTGAACACTAACAGAATTTTCAAACCTCCCCCTGTTAAAAAAAGTTAATGAACGTTTCATACCACAGTCAGTCTGTCTACAGAAGCAGCTATTCTGCTTGTTAGTAGTTTGAAGTCTCTCATACATTAGCACCACAAGGTAATGGTATTCTTGATAAAAAATGTAATGAAAAATTAGTTCCCTAATACCCTGCTTTCATTACTTTTGTATACCTACTCCATGAAATATTTTGGGATTTCCAGTCTGTGTACACTCAAAACCAGCTTAGTGACTATGTTTGAGCTTCCCATCTGATGAAACAAGCCAAGCACTTTGATTTATGCTGTTTCCTTAATTGATCAGTTATTTATTTGACATCACTGAACAAGTGAGGTAAAAACTGGGTGACTATGCATATAAACACAAACTCTGGGGACGCAGTGGCCACTCATATGCAACCCTCCCCAGCCATGTGACACTTATATTTATTGCCTCTCTTTAGACCATTTCAACCTTAGTTCTGCTTTAGGTCAAGTGGCTGTTGACACGGAAGCCCACATTCATTTATCTTACATTGACTGAGTACCCACCATGTCCTGGATCCATGAGGTCGGTGGTGAACCAAAAGGCCATCCATTCCTAGGTCATCTCTTGTCTTGCTCATCCCTGTCTTTTTTCCATCTTCTGTTTTGTGACAGAAGAAATGTCCTCTTCATTTGCATATACAACCCTGGTCTTCTTCAGTCATACACTGGTCAGGTTGTCCCCCTGTAGAACCAGCCCCTGCTAAGGTGATGTAATCTACATACACCACCTTAAAACCCTGTGTCCTACTTTCTCTCTGCTGTAAACCATGCCTCCCAGCCTGAGGGTGCAGAACCATGGATATACATACAGTTCTGAAGAAAACCTACTTTCCCAGCAAGCATTAGAAGAAAGAGGAGATTTATGTCTAGTTCAGTAAATTTGATCTTTTCACACCAGTATACGAATTGTTGTGTTTGTAAATATTACGGAAGTTATGGGTCATCCATTGTCAGGGGAAAGGAGCTCCTGAGAATAAATTTCTTCTACTCCCTTATTTTTTCATGCAAAGAACTCAGTTATCAAGTGGTTAAGTGTCCTTGTTCACATAGAATTTGCTTGGAAATCTAAAATCAGTGAAAACAGTAGAGATAAAATCTAAGCATAACTCATATCTGGAGTCTAATTCATTATTATGAAAATAAAAGTTAATTTTAGTGATAAATTATTATTATTCTAAAGGGTCAAGCTTCCTTAGATTTTTTTCAGTTACTTCACTTAGGAAAATAACTATAATTTCTTCTTTAAAATACTAAAATTAACAAAAATACTATTAATTCTCTGGGAACCAGGGGAAAAAAGAGACTAGAACATAATCATCCGTAAGCATGTGTAGTTAATATATTTTTAGCATCTATAAGGAAGTGAGGGTTTTTTTTTTTTTCTTGGACAAAAGGGTCTATATGATATAATCTGTTTCCACTTTTTTAATAAAAAATATGTTAGGGTTTTAACACTTTTACCTTCTTTCTATTTCTAAAATTGTCCGTAGGCAATGTGATTTTTGTAAAATGGCCTAACGGTCCAAAATCATTTATAGCCAATGCCTAATTCTAAATCTGATGTTTTGGAGAAATGTGTGGCCTGAACCATGCCAGAATGTCTCGTTTTATGTTTAAATGGTCACAGATTTAATAATGGGCTGCAAAAAAAGGATTGCATTTAACTACATCCTTTACTTTTCAAGCACTCATCCAAGCATGCACAAACACAGGGGAATGCCATACGCTTTAAATCCATGAGCATCATGGAAAAGGCCTACTCTGGGTTCTGAACACATTAACAAATTATGTCCCATTAGGTCAACGCAGAAATTAATTGTGGGATTCTTTTCAAATCCACATTGTTTCCTGGCTCTTTTGCGGGCCACTCAATTAGACACCTCTCAGGGCCTTTGTGCTGGACTAAACGCAGCTAATTGTTCCATTTCTGCATGGAGTGATTCATCTCCCAGATGTCTCAGACCTTTCAGCAGCCCGGCTCCACCAATATCTCGACATATGAAAATAAAGGCATTTGGGACCCAGGCAGAGGGGAGTGATTGGGGAGCAAATAGAGCAGGGCATTCTTTATCCCTGCCCTTTGGTATGATTAATCTTCAGTGAGAAAGGACTCCTGAATCATTCTCTTGACAGAACACCCCCCTTGCCCTATCTGGCTCTCCATGTGAGGAGCGATGGATGAATGCTTCCTTTTTTCCCTTCCTCCAGGTGCAGCCCTATTCACACTTGAGCCTGACAGCACATAATAGAACAGTTTCTACTTGCCCGTTGCCTCAGCTCTGTATTCTTTTCTCCTCCGATGTTTCTCATTTGTTCACATCCTGGTGACAGAGCCAGTCAAACTGAAAATGCATGAAAACCCAAAGACAGTCATTTATTTCCGTGGAGCACTCGTATGTGTATGTGTGTTGGGGGGGGGGTGGCATGCGCACGTGTGTGCACACATTTTCTTACGCAAAGCATGGCTTCGGAGTACATCTATGGAAAGCGATCCTTGCATCTCTAAACGATTGGGGTAGCTTGAATTTTTTACTTTGATTTTGAATTTTTGTTTTGTCTTGGCCTTTTTTCCTCAACCCTTTCCTTTACCTATAGCAAAGAGTGTCATTTATTCATTGTAACAGCTGAGTATGTAATAATGGATGTTACAGAATACAGGGAGGTGTCCAAACCCACTATCTATGTGGTAGCATCTGTATTTAAAGGGGTCAATAACTTATGATTATCAAATTTGTGTTTTAAGTCAAATACGGTTGGCACAAATCTTCCTATTTAAAATGAGTTGAGAAATTGGTACCTACAACAATGTTTTAACCTTAAATGGATCCATATGAGAATCAGGCTGGCCCGACCAAAAATGATTAAGCTAAACATTGCTCTTAGTTTCAGCTCTCTGAAGGCAGACACTGAGACTGGTGTGTGAGAACATGTAGTTCACTTAGGAGGTGATGGCAGGAAGTGAATCAGGAATGAATCAAAGAAGAAAAGGAAGCCCATATATTAGAAAGAAGTCTTGCGTGCATTATCAAGCCAGTTACCGTTGTGGGCAGCTGGAGTTCAAATCCAATGGGGAACTCCAAGAAGCCCCACAGAACATGCAACTCAAGAGTTATTTCATCTGCAGTGCAAGGAAGGTTAGTGTTATACACCAACATCCATCAGTCGGTAGTTGAGGGCTGCCCCCAAGAGATCCCAGGCAATATAGACTCTGATCACCAAACAGGCTTTAGACAAATTGATGGAGATGCAGCTATTGAAGGGCTGCCGGGTAGCACCAGGATGGCAGGGCACCAAAAATGTCTGTCCCTTCATTGCATTTTCTGAAACTTCAGCAGGAACAATCACTGGCTTTACACTAATTACTGGAACCCTGCACTGCTGTAGCATCTTTATAAACCCTTGGCTTTGAAATGTGTGGGGTCCTTGACTCTTCATTTTGTTAGGTTGACATTTCTGATTGCCCTTCTCCATCCCTTACATAACTAGACATCAATATAGCTAATTAGCTTAAGATCACAACTCTAGGAAAACCTATTTGTTTGTTTATTTTTGCAAGTTCAGCACATATGTATTTTCCCTGAACTATTTGAGAGTAATATGCTAACTGATGACCCAACACTTTCGAATATTTTGGTTTATTTTATACCAACAAGGACATTCTCTTAACCACATAACATAATCACAACACAACCATCAAAATCAAGAGATTAACATGGATGCATCTCTACCATCTAATCCTGAGATTCCATTCAAGTTGTACTAATTGT
Organism: Lepilemur ruficaudatus; assembly: GCA_963574885.1. Lineage (NCBI taxonomy): Eukaryota > Metazoa > Chordata > Mammalia > Primates > Lepilemuridae > Lepilemur > Lepilemur ruficaudatus. The sequence continues at coordinate 5,004 of CAUYRT010061541.1, read as the reverse complement.
CTCAGTAACAACCTTTAGAGTAAAATAATTCATTTCAGAAAGAATTATATGTTACTTTATAGTTGTCATTTCTCTTTAGTCTTTTTCAACCTGTACAAGATTCTCAATAATTTCTTAACTTTTTAAATGTTGAAATTTATGTTGTAGAATGTCCCTTAATTTGGATTTGGGTTGGTTTTATTTTTCTTCATGATTAAACTTAAGTCATGCATCACTGTCAGAAATATCACAGAGCTAATGCTATATTTTTCTCATTATGTCACACTCATGCCACATAATTTTTATTTATCTCATTACTGATGATGTTAACTGCTGATGATCATTTGGTTAAAGTGGTGTCTGGCAACCTTCTGCACTGTAAAGTTGTACTATTTTCACTTTTGTAATTAAGAAATATGTTGAGGGGAAATACTTTGAACCTATGTAAATAACTCACTAGTCATCAAACTCTTAATTACTTATCAATTTATGTATTTATACACATCAGAATATTTTTTTCAATTCTTATTTGATTTATTGGTTCATAATCTTTACTATCCTATACATTCTGATGCTCAACTTGTCTCAGCTTTGGGAGTAGGACCCCCTCTTAGCTGGCTTGTTTGTCCTTTTGACATGTTCCCATTAGTCCTTGAATACTTCTTAGGAAGACTTAAAGTTGAGTAGCCCCTTCAATAGTGAAGTAATAGATGAGACCCAATAAATGATATTTCACTAAGACAGAAGAATAGTACTCAACCTATGCCCATTACCACAAAGAAGAAAACAATGAGAAAACCCAACTCCATGACATGAGTGGTTTGACTGAGACATAAGGCAGCTCCTGTCAGTAGTTACTACATATTGGCATGCCAATCTCCGCCACAATGGATATCTTGAAGTAGCAAGTAGATTTTAACCATTCTGGATTTACTTAGATGTAGACGTCCATAAAGATTAAAATCTATAGACTATTTTGATTCAAAGGTCCCAAAAGATTGCAGTAATATTAGGTTAAGTATGAAATGTCTGATTTCCTTAAGTACTAAGTTTGATTGCTGATATGTCTGACATTTTACTTTGACACTTCTTGTTTTATTTTTTATTCTGAAGGTACATCTTCAGTCTTTCAAGAACACCTTTTGGCATGTGATTATCTTTCAAAAAGTTTTAAAGCAATTTTTGTGAAACCATGAGTAAGTCAAAATTTCATGTTATTTTTGAATATGATTTCTGTCATGGTAACAATACAGCACAGACAGCTTGGAATATCAACAAAGTGTATGGGAAGGATGTGGCTAATGAATGCACAGTACATCAATGGTTTGAGAAGTTCCATTCTGGTGATTTTAATCTTGAAAATGAGCCACATGGGCAACCTGAGACTAAGGTGGATAATGATGAGCTGAAAGCTATAGTGGAAGCGAATCTATGTCAAGCTACACGTGAATTAGCAGCAAAGTTTGATGTCACTATCCCAACAATATTGGACCATTTGAAACAAATTGGTAAGGTAAAGAAGCTGGATAGATGGGTTCCACACAAATTAGAAGAGAAATCATCTTGAAGCTTGCCTTTCTTTGCTGTCACGACAAAGAAATAACAGCAAACCATTTCTACACCATATTGTTATGTGTGATGAAAAATTGATTATTTTTGACAATTGAAAGCTTTCAGCATGAGGACTGGATAAAGAGGAAGTGCCAAAACACAGTCCAAACCTGAGTATTTATCGAAGTATGCTAATGGTGTCTGTTTGGTGGTCCAGCAATGGTATTATCCACTACAGCTTCATGAAAACTGGTTGATTGATTACAGTAGATGTCTACTGCAGCCAATTGGATGAAATTTGAGGATGCTTGTGATTAAGCAGCCAAGATCGATCAATAGAGACAGACCAATCCTCTTGCAAGACAACACTCAACCACATGTCACACAAACAACGCTGCTCAAACTACAAAAACTGGACTCCAAAACTCGCTGTCATCCACCATATTCACCAGACCTGGCACCAACTGACTACCACTTCTTGCAGGCTTTGGACCACTTTGTGCAAGGAAAAATATTCAATTCTCAACAAGCTGTGGAAAACATCTTTCACAACTTTATCGCCACTTGCCCTCCAGGCTTCACTGCTGCTGACATAAACAAGCTACTTTTAAGAAGGCAAAACTGCGTCAATATTTTTGGCACATACTTTGATTAATTGTACTGCTTCTTGTTGAGATATAATAAACTATACCTTTTTTTGATTTGAGATAGGCCATTTTATATTTAATGACCTAATAGCTAGTAAATTATAGTTTCGGCTACAAGACAATGTTTTCTCATATATATATATATGTATATATATATATATATAAACAATTTTGGAAGAATAATGGCATGCCTAATAAAAATTAATTAAATCAACGGCTATATCTTCAAAACAGTCTTCTAGGAAAAAGAATCTCATTGTATTTGGATTGGCAGACCCAGGGATACTGAAACCCATTCCTGTCCATCATTTATTTTCCCTGAGTTCTTGAGGTCACCAACAGAAGTAAGCATACATCGGCCAAGAGAAACTGGAAAATAAGAACTTATTTTCATCAACTCAGTGCTTAAGACCGGCCGGCAAAAATGTTGTACGAAACTGAGTCTCCCTCCTCCCACCTCTAATCCAAAATCTTAAGAATTACCAGTTGGTTACATGATGCAATGGGCAGCATATTGTAAACACAGAGAGTGAAGAAAATGAGCTCCCTGGGCTTTAAGAGTCATTGCTCCCTTTGCATGGAGTGAGGCGAGAAATAGAGCTGTAACCTATGGTCACTTTGCCACTCATAACTGTGGTTCAGTGAACATCCTGAGCTTACTGTTATGATTAGCAAATCTTTCTCATTTATTTTGGAAGAGATGGTAATGCTGAAATTAGTGGTAGACATAAAGTACTTCTTTTCCTACATATTCACTGTAATGGGGTCCAAAGGCATTGTCTGCTTGGCCCATTCAAAGATCCTGTCCTTTAATGTGGGAAAAATTGGTTCAACAAATAAAACACAAGATTTTTAAAAATGTGAAATTCTTCATTAAAGGTGCAGGGATAGGCAAATGGTAACTATGAATGGGGTTTCTTTCAATAGTATTTGAATTTAAAGAGTTTAAAACATGAGATTTTTTTTTTTTCTTACTGACCTTCCCTACATGTGGAGTTAGGAGGTTGTCTCAGGTCAGTACACAAAAGCCAATTCTAACCAGGTGCTTAGGGTCATGGGTTCAGTCCATTCATTGGATGTACTTCCTTTAGGCTCAGTCAACTAAACCTAGTGCAGAAGAGAACTTAATAAAAGAAAGGAAATCCTACCAGGACCTGCTCCAAGGAATCTCAGGGTTTTAAACCTATGGCCTGGCCTCCTTATGCCCTCAGGTTAACCATATGTAAACAATTGCTACTTTTCACACCAGAAGCAGGTTACCTTTTCAGAGGTGGACTGATTCCTTAGCCATAAAGTTTATAAGTCCACTGGCTAAGTTTATGAAGTGCTCAGGCATCCATTGGAAATGAAAGGTGCTATGTAGCAGCAAGGGCTCTAGGGTGGGAAGGGAAGGAAACACAGCCAAGGAGCCTAAGTCTCATTAGCTCAATACATTGTATTTGCGATGCAATTATGCACAGTCTAAGAGAATTAAGACTGATCCACAGCATTGAAATGCCCTTGAGCTGGTAAAGCACTCAGCCTTTATATGCTGTGCTTCTGAGGGCTGTTGAGCGTGGGAAGGCAAAAAGAAAGGCTAGATGGAATAAGAAACACATCATCTTTGGTTGCAATGAGTTGTGTCCTTGCTGTAAACTTTAAGCAACCCTTCAGAGGAGGTTTGTTCCCCTGAGATTAGTGGGAGTATTATCGAGACTTGGAGGATCAGAACCAACTTTTTTCAACTTTCTCCAATGGCCATTACATCTGCATTGGCTCCACAATTGGATGAGACTTCCATTTTTTAGCCATATATCTTGCCAGAAGCTTCTATTCCCTTTGAAGGTGAGGCAGATACTATTTTTTTTCAAGGTAGAGAAGATAGTTTTGGAGTATAATAAATCATACCAAAATAAATGACTTAAATGAAAACTTTTTAATTTTTGATGATACTGTGTTACAGACTGAGTGTGCCTCCCCATTCACGTGTTGAAGACTAATCCCCGGTGTAATGGTATTTGAAGGTGGGCCCTTTGGGAGTTGATTAGGCCATAATGGTGGAGCCCTCATGAATGGAATTAGAGTCCTTATGAAAGATGTCCCAGAGAACTCTCACTTCTTCTGCATGTGAGAAGACAATTGTCTATGAGTCAGCAATTGGCCCTTGACAGACACGAAATCTGCTGGCACCTTGATCTTAGAATTTCCTGCCTACAGAACTCTGAAAAATAAATGTTGATTAATCTACTCAGTCTATAATATTTTTGTTATAGCACCTTGAACAGACTAAGGCATACTATAAGTTGGCACTTCATGCTGGGCTTAGTTATGACAGTCTCTGTAAGGTGTTGGTGGAGTTCCCCCATCTGCTTGTGGTCAGTTGGTGGCTGATGGTTTCATGCACATGCCTAGTGGTAAGATAGCTGGCTGCAGGGTCAATGGCAGTAACTGGTCCACATGTCCCTCATTCTCTAGCAGACTAGCTGACACTCATTCATTTGGTAATAGCCAGAGTTCCTAAGAGTAACAAAAGAAAAAAATGCCTCAGTGCTTAAGCACATTGCAAGCTTCTGCTTGCATTAGGTTTTTAAATGTCTCACTGACCAATACTTTGTCATAACTAAATCCAGATTAAAAAATAGGGAAATAAACTCCATTTCTTTTTTTTTTGACAGAGTCTCACTGTGTTGCCTGGGCTAGAGTGCCGTGGCGTCAGCCTAGCTCACAGCAACCTCACACTCCTGGGCTCAAGTGATCCTTCTGCCTCAGCCTCCCGAGTAGCTGGGACTACAGGCATGCGCCACCAGGCCCGGCTAATTTTTTCTATATATATTTAGTTGGCCAATTA
>CAUYRT010061540.1:0-36676 GCA_963574885.1 Lepilemur ruficaudatus | reverse complement strand
TAATTGGCCAACTAAAAATATATAGAAAAAATTAGCCGGGCATGGTGGCACATGCCTGTAGTCCCAGCTACTTGGGAGGCTGAGGCAGGAGGATTGCTTGAGCCCAGGAGTTTGAGGTTGCTGTGAGCTAGGCTGACGTCATGGCACTCTAGTCCAGGCAACAGAGTGAGACTCTGTCTCAAAAAAAAAAAAAGAAAATGAAAAATCAACTTACACTAGTCATATTACTTTTTCACTTTTAGTTAAATAGTTAATACCTCTAAAGGTTTTTTGTTGTTTTTGTTATTCATTGTATATTTCTCATTCCTGTTTCTTTCAGTAGTGACGGGAAAACATCTAAAGCTCCCGTAGAGACAACTAGATAGTTTAATGTTATCTAACAAATGAACTTTATTTCTTTCTACATAGATAAGAAAGAGATTTTAAAGTTACATGAAAATACAGGTCAGAGTTTTGAAAATACATTTTAACGTATAGAATGGTAGCTATGAGGGAGCTCTTTATTCATTAATTTGTAAAACTTATTTACATATTTATTTTTATTTTACTTTATTTTATTGAAATAGATAAGATGTTAAAACCTGTGTTATTCAGGAATTGTTTGCCCACAACTTTGCACCATGTTGACCTGAGGGATCTGCAAATACATTTCTTTCTTTTTTTTTTTAAGTGAACAATTAAATGATTTTTAGTAAATGTAACAAGTTGTACAGCTATTCGCATAAATCAGTTTTAGAAGATTTCCTTCCCCCTGTTAAGTCCCCTAATTCCCATCCCCAACTACATTTCAAGCATGCCCCTCCCCATCACGATAAGTTTCTTTCTTAATGAACTTGTGTGTTCCACTTACTTCCAAGTCTGGACAACACACATAAGGTTGAGCTAAGATGTTTCTGTCAGTTCAATTCATTGAATTTTCCTTTGTACCCCAGAAATACTCATTTCCCTCTGTGAGCCAAAATGTAGCCAAACATTTTATTAGCACCAGAGACCTTAATATGTTGGTGAATTAAGCTAGTTGGCTTGTTAGTTTGTGTTGTAAGTTATCACTGGAATAAGACTGCTAGTGAGACATAGGGTTTACTTTTTAGTTTTGAGAAAAAGCAAATATTTTGATTTTGGAAAGAAAGCCAACTTTATTTCCTTATCGACATATAAAGGTATTTTAAAAATAGGAATCAGTGTTTTTGTTAAACTCTTAAATTGTATTATAGGTAGAAATTATAGGTAGAAATGCCATTAGCAGGTTATTATAAGTCTCAGTTATTGTAACATGAAACATTTCTGAAATTATTTCAATTTGTGGTTTTGGAAGGAAAGAGTTAAAAGTGGGTCTGTAACTCTTTTCTCTTATTTTTTTTTACCCTGACCGATCTCCTTATAATTATTGACTGATGTATTTACTAGATAGGTAATAAATAAGGATCCTGCAAGGAATGCTAGGTACTGATTACTGAACTTGGAATGCTGTAATCAGGATATTTTTCTGTACAATATTTTACTGTAAATAATCCTACAATCTCTGTATCCTTGGACTGCAGCTGCACTGAGCAATGGTTAATCATACAGCCAGTACGGGGATATGAAACTAGCAAAGTATCTAAGTTGAGAGACTCCAAAACTATTAAGCACATCCTCTGGTGAGCAAAACACATCCTGGTAAAGAAAAAGAAGACTGGAGAAGCTACATCTGATGAATTTGGACTTCCTGGATATTAAAATGGTTTACGCTAGTTCTCCTTTTTGGTTTCCTTTGCAAATCATTTTTAAAGCTTATAACAAAGTCTCTGAAAATTTGGGCATCTGTGATCATGAAATTTGTGTAATATATTATTTTTTTAGATTAAATTTTAATAAGAGTTTTGTGATGTCAGTAGCACATGTATTATTAGTTACATTTTAGAAAGAAACTTACACGATGGTGGTAATATTAGCAGTAAGAAGTCTAGCAGCTATTTCTTTAGCCCTCATATATACCAGATATTGTGCTAGGCCCTCAATTAACTCATATATTTTACAATTGTCCAGCATTCAGCAGACTATTTAATAGGAAACTAATAAAGCTTAGGCTTCAGGACACTCTTTTGCATGAGATTCATTTAAGACTCTGAGAGGTCTTCTGGGAATATGTTCACCTGGTCTTATAATTGGTAAAATTCGCCAAAGTAAGATATTTTGACCATGATCAATTAAGGACATTCTTTTCCCATCCAGCTTCTCTTTGTCATTTTTTTGATTTTATTGGGTGATATGGAAAGAGTGAATGAAAAGGAATTCAAATAGGGTTCTTTTATTTGGGGTTTGTATACTATATTTACATGGTGGGGTATAATTATATGGCTTGAAGTTAATTTTATGTGTAAATAATGTTAGTAATCCTAGTATAGACATGGCTTTCTGGAATAATCCTATCACCCATTGTTATGATGACCAAAGTTATAAGAACAAAGTTTGTACCATGGCATGCATGTGTTTTATGGTGCCCTGAATGTGAAATCTATTAATATTTGGAGTAGGGAAGTAAGGTTTAAAATGTACAGAATCAGATGTTAGTCTGTGGAAAATTCTCACAATTTTAATACTGCATATGTCAACAAAATGTAATAGAGCTTTTCCTAAATTTTAAAATAATCTAAAAATTTTATAATACCAATAAAAAGAACTGAAATTGAAATAGTTCTCAGATATCAATAATAAGAATGTTTTTGATCTAGCATGTTAGAGAAACTTATTGTATTGGAAATTAAATTCTCTTATAAAGAGGCACTCAATGAGATTGCAGCCAAAAGATATAAGATAAATATAAGATAAAAGCATCACAGAAGTGTTCCAGAAAGTTAATTATTAATAATAACATGCTATTTTCCCAAATTTTTTAATATTTTTCATATGGGTCCATTCTTATAAAAAATAATTTGTTGTAGTATCTTTACTCATTCTAAATAATGACTTCTGTACTTTATTTTGTATTTGTAATCTTTTCTTAAAGAGAGTTATATCAAATTTTATATGGATCAGGTTCATGATCCACCCCTACCTTCAAGGTTAGTATTATTCTCTGTATTTTTCATATAAATAATTTTATCTGCTGGGGCCAATACAAAAATGTCATCTAATATGCTTTTTCTTTCTATTGAGATTTCTTTGATCTTTTGTCTAGATCAAATAAATCAAAAGGGAGAGAAGAAAATCTGATGTCATAGAGAAGACCATATCCATATATGAAAAGAAGAGACAGGACGTTCAGTTATCCATTCATTCTATTGAGTGCAAAATTTAAGATTAATTTTTTAAATGGACAAAACACCGCATCCCTGATGTAGGCCAGTCTGCAAATTATTCTCTTATTGCTATAATTCATTAAATTGTCCAGTGTATAGAATCTCTCTATAAAATAATGCAAATATTATTTTATGTATGACTTAGAGATTATACATCAATTAAAAGTTCCGGGTATATTTATACTGCTGAAATTATAAACACATGTTTGAGACATTATAAAATCTTTAATTATAATGATATGCTTTGAAATTTAAACTATAACGTATATTTATTTTGTAAATGTAGAATTACCATGTGGTGTTTACTATTTTACTCATGTGGGGGATTTAAACAACTTATCTCTGAATGGTAATATGTTTATTCAAAAGTGTAAAACTATTCTAATCTGGATGGTCAATAAAGAGAATCAAAAGCCTTTTCTGCAATAGTGAGTAATTTGGAACCTATTTAAGAAAGAGAATGACCAATCCAGGTAGACAAGACTTGAGTTTATTTATAGGATTCATATCTCCCTTCTTAAAAGGACATTTACAAACTTGACTTCAAAAATAAAAGAAATTCTGAATGACAAATGTTTACGTTTTAATTTCAATATTACAGGTATGCTCTTTTGTGATAAATTACCAGTTGAAAATGTTCCAGTGGAATCTGGTATCAATTAATTTAACACTTTATATAAGAAATAATAAAACATTCATTTTCAAGTCTTACATATATTACTTAAAATAGATACAAAGTTCAGTTTGTAATTTTTAAGTTTTACTGCTATTTCAAACTACCTGAAAGAAAATACCTTAGTGGAAAAAAATGTTTTGATTGCCTTGAATAAGTATGACTTTTAAAAACAAGTACTGTTAGTAACAGTCCACCATATGTTATTTAGCAATTAGGTAGGTCAAATGATTCATGAAATTATCTTGAAAAGAAAGAAATATTTGTTGGGCAGGTAAAATAATATTTGAGACTATTATAATATGCAACTTAGAATCAAATTCAAGAAGTTGATAGATTTAAAAAATTTAACATTGCACAAATTCATAAATAATTGCTTAATTTCCATCTTTAATATTAACCTGCATTATTGAAGCACACTGAAAACAATGAGATGAAATAAGGCAGAAAAAATTGTACATATGATCATTTGCTTGATGGAAGCATTGGTTTGTAAAAATAGTTTCTTATACATACTGCCCTGTCCAAAAATATAAACTTGCTTGTTTTCCATATATACAAGTATCCTGTGAAATCCTGGATTCTGAGAAAAATAAAAGTTTGAGGTATAGCATTGAATAAAGCATCACAATGCATGATATTTTTGGCTGAAATTCAGCAAAGTTACTGTCAGTAGAGAAGAGTTGATCGTAGTGTGCTTCCAAAAGTCTTCCAGGTTATTGCCCTCTGAAAAATTTGTTGGCGACATCAAATAATTGAACTCTTCAACATCAATATATACAAAGGCATTTTATTATTAACCAAAGAAAGGGAATTAGAGTCATCAGAAATTACAACTTTATTTTTTCATAATACATATATTTATTGCCATGATAGTCCTGCAATTGTCATAAAATTAAAGTCAGATGAAATTTAGAGACACGTGCAAGTTTTGGAAATGGACACATAGATAACAGTATAGAACTGTACATAAAATAATTACAATTTATCAAACATACCGTTTTAGCACACCCTTGATGGATGGGAATGAGCACCATATTTTTTACGAATATATATATTTTTTCTCTTTTAGTTTTCTACAGCACCAAAGAAATCCAAATAGGAAAAGGAGAGATGAGAATTGGGAATCAAGAAGCAACCCTGTTTCCATCTCAGCCACACTATCTTATATTTTTATAATTTTCAAAGCTTTTGTCATGTGATTCTGCCCCCACAAGGACATCAGTACTTCCTTCCTTATATATGTAGCAAGTTGTTTTCTATACCATCCTTATTCAAAACTTGCATGTGGCATAAAATGGGTTGGTGGCACCAAGGTATATTTTCTGTTGGTTTTACATGTTCTTTGTCCTAATCTTAACCAAGAAAACAAACAGGACCAACTTCAAATCCAAACTTCTGATTCTGATCACCAAAGTCATTGATCATGACATCAACAATAGGTACTTGATCAATTTTTGGTGTGTTGATTTCAATCACAGTTTTTTCATAGCCTTTTCTGGACTGTAAAATTAAGCAGAAATAAAAAGTTACACAACCACTCGACATTTTTACGTGTGAGTTTTTTCTTAAGCTTATGAATGGAAGTAAGAAGGTGAAAGAGAAGAAAACATATTTGCCATTATCTATGTAATAACTCTTCTTGTTATCACTGATACAGTTTTAAGTTTTGAATGTCGATAATTGCATTTAATATTTAGCTGTAATTATTCAACTATGATACTCCAAATTATTTCACAGCTAAAAAGAATCTTATTGAGTTGATAAATATAATTTAATATGAAAATCATATGTTGGTATTGGATTCTCCTATATAAATACAACATTTACCATTATAGCTATAATTTAGATATTTATGTATTAAATTCTTATAAAAATTTAAGTACACTATCAGAATTGTAATATAGAATGTCAAAAGGTATATATAAATTTTATGAATATTAAACAATATACTAGTATTGGGAATGCTTTCCACAACTCTTGTTCCATCATTAATTTGCTTTATTTTCTTTTCTTTGTTCTTCTTGTACTCTGTTCATTTTGTTGAAAACATGGACCCATTTATTTGTAATTGTGACCTCTCTTCAGTTATCAACATTCAGATAAAGCAATGAGCTTTTTAGCGTGCTCTATGAAGCATTTTCTTATATGGAATTTCTATGTGTTTGAAAAAGTGCTAGAGTAGAAACATAACAAAAATGATAGTAGACCCCAAACTATTGTACTATAGTACCAATTAACAAACTCCCCATAAACAAAATACAGGGGTAAAAATTATCTACGGTATAAATGGTATAATGGTGATTTCTTTATCTATAATTTCAGAATCACTAATTAAGGAGGCAAATGACATAAGGTTTTTTATTTTCTTTTTCATTTCAAAAATAACTAGCTGTGATACAATTCAAATGTCAGGAACAGTAACATACGATCCAAGAGTATCTTTTGCTATGGTTTTAAACCTGTCTACGTGTATGTTTCAGTTTCTGTGTGTGCGTGTGTGTGTGTGTGTGTGTGTGTGTGAACATTAGTGGTTTCTAATATAACACAGTTTAACATGTCAGTGTCAAGCATCAAATCTTTATAACAACTGATATCCATTCATGAGAGAAATCTGGCTTCGGACATAACTAGGATGGTTGCATGCTGCCTCTCATCTCTGTGAAGGAAGGCAGGCAGAGGTTATACTCACCGCACAGCCATCATACAGTGCTTTGATGTAAGGGTTATTGTCATGGGACATCTCCTCATCATTTGATCCCAAGAACCGAAGTGCTTTGTCATAACTTCCTGATGACACATCATACCAGGCTGCTGACTGATGACAGTTGTAGGTGAAATTCTGCCGAGCAGAGGCAGTCAGAAGTTTCAGGAATGTCATTTGCACCATATTAATGGAATTTCCTTCAACGTCTAAATATGAAAGCTGGGAATAAAAGAATAAAAAGACACATAAGAACTCTTTTCCTTCTTTACGATGTAAAGAATAAAATCACTGTCAACAGTGAACTGTGATACCAGAATCACGTAGACGAATCAACAGATCCATTTAACCTAATTTAAAAAGTGAATATTGAAGTCAGAAGACCCAGAGACAGAATTTTATGAAATCAGGATTATATCCCTACCTTAGTAACTAATCACTGCTTATCTTTGAAAAGAAATCACTTTATCTCTATTCTTTCCTAAACAGTAAACATTGCAAAAAAATGCCTTAGTTTCCAAGATGTTTCATTATATTTGTGTATCTTTTTAAAAAGCAAGATGGTATAGTAGCAAGACAATGGAACCTGAGGAAACTCAGAGAAATGTAAATGTTAATTGGTTTTATGTTGTAGTTTGATTTTTGCCTACTCCTTTCAAAAATTTCATAGTGTATCTACTTTATCCAGATCTTTAAATATGTTCTTGTACTTTTGATTTTGGAGATATAGACCTCTAAGGTGTTTTTGGCCTTCTGATTTTCAGTACAAACATGCCTGTTTGTCCATTCTTAGATGATATGTGTATTAATTATTGTATTGCCAGCACCAAGCATAATGCCCAAGACAACATAAGTAAATATTTTGTAAGTCAATATTTATTCTGTATATGGAGCAGGAAAACAGTCTTAGTTGTAAATTATTAAAAAAGTCTCATATCATCTTCACGAATTGTTTTATTTGATATAATTGAAATATCTGGGCTCAGCTGAAACACAGAAACTTAAGAAGAAAAGGTAAGAAATTCACCCAGATTATAGATTAAATCAATGCAAAGGCAGTTAGTTATCTGTGACTTTGTTTCTTATAATTGATTTTATGTGGTCATACTGAATAGCAGGTCAGATGATGAGAATTCTCGTAAGGTTGAAGAAAAAAAAATCTATAGGGGAAATTCAATCTAAGGCAAACAGAACAGAACAACAACAAAAAAACACCAAACCATACATATAAACAGTTCTATCTGTGTATGTTTTTTAAAATTCATATACAAATAAGAATGTAACATGAATGTTTAATATGTAACTTGAATACTATACTAGAGGATTAGAAGTGGAGAATTTCACTGTGTCATTAATTAATATGGGTAGTTGTGTATAGAAATAACTATAAATAATCCTCAGTGTAAAATAACAGCTTTTTAAAAACATTAAACAATTGAATAATTATCTGAATAAATGAGAAATACTCTAATTTGAATAAATTCTAATTAAAATACTTTAAACACATGTATTTTTAAACAGCTTTTAAATACAAATTTAGATTTGGCAGGCAATCTTAAAGTATCTTTAGAAAACTAATAAATCAACTGACAATCGTATGAAAATCTTTAAGTAAATTTATGCTATAATACAAATTCAGGGTAAGTTCACTATATTTCCAAATGTAACAATCAGAAAAAAAATTGTACTTTCCAAAAGTTCTTACTGAAATGGAGAACAAAGAACAAACTAGGTTTAGAGTAGACAGAAATGAAATAGTAGGAGCCACAGATACAAACTGGATATTACATTCCTTATATCTTATATTTTTAGTATAATCCATGTTTAGGATATCTATGTCAGGTATTTAGTGAACCGCGTATGTTATTTGATCATACTTTTTCAGTAAATTTAGTATATTTTCATTTAATTAAAAAAAATTAGACGACTTTAAGATACCACAGTGGTCTAAGAGATATTAGGTGGAGCAAATTAGATAGCACATGGAATCCTACTCAGTATAATTTAGACTTTCACTGTCAGGGTGTAGAGACACATAATTTGAGCTTCACTTAGGAAGTCTGAGGTAATTTCATGCTGAGGTAATAACATACCAGTTTTCCTCTCTTAAATTCACTATACCAACTTCCTGGTTTCTCCTTTGGCCATGACGAAATTCTTACCTGTTTCAAAGGAGCAGAAAGATTAGAATGTAGGTGAACATTATGAACAGTATTGTTTATGTACATATCTGTCATTTTCAGTATGACTAAGAAGCTGGAGAACCTTTAAATTAGTTTTAAACCTATACAAAATGAGATTATATAGAACGATTACACAAAATTATACAAAATGAGGTTATACAAAATGGATTATGCAAAATTTTGAGATAGATCCTTTGAATTCCATGTAGTGAAGACTGAGTGATTTCCTTCCTGTTCTCTTTACTGGCTCAAAAAGAGAAAGGGAGAAAACAACCTGGAAAAGACATACTAAGGGCCAGAGAAGATACTGGTAGAACTGAGGGAGTGCAGAGAATTTCACCCCAAGATATAGCTCCCTGATATAATGGGTATTTTGAACTACAGGTTTGTAGAAATGAACATATATGCTGAAAGAGACTTTTCTCCTGTCTACATAAAGACCTGAGGGACCCACCAAGGAGAACAATTGTTTTTCCTCCTCCTCTTGTTTCTGAATCTCCCGTGTCTCTCAAAGAACAGGACTAAGTTCTCTGAAGTTCCTTTATCTGCCTAAAGTCTGGACCCACCAAAGAAGAAAGCGATTACCTCTGGTCTCTTCCTTGAGTTTTCATTAACTGAACTTCCATGACAGGAAGAAAGACTGAAGTCTGTCAACACACCTCGACAACTTTTTGTCACAAACCATTGTCTACTGTGCAGGTCCAACAGACTGTCTCAGGCCATTGCATGTTCTTCAAGCACACTGAATTCCTCTAAAAATAAGTTACTACACCCCGCCAAATCATTCACATTTCCCCATCTCCCTCTCCCTTGAGAAATAAGGTATATAAGCCTCTATACCCCATTGGGATATTGGGCAATCACTCTGTGATTCTCTCCCGAGGATGCTAATAAATTTTAATGCCATGTCTCCTACTAATCTGTCTTTTGTCAGTTGATTTTTCAGTGAACTTTCTGACGGTAAAGGGGAAGTTTTCCTTTCACCCCTGGAGATCACCTGGTAATCCTTTGCAAAGAAACCCCTCAAAATACCAGTCAGCATTAGCCAGCAAGGCAGGTGTCATCTGCATTCCACAGCCAAAGGAGATATTTGAAAGTATTTAGCCAGTAACTAAGCAGCGGAGGATACTATAGAAAAGTCACTGAACAGGAAGCAAG
The DNA here is from genome assembly GCA_963574885.1 of Lepilemur ruficaudatus. Lineage (NCBI taxonomy): Eukaryota > Metazoa > Chordata > Mammalia > Primates > Lepilemuridae > Lepilemur > Lepilemur ruficaudatus. Next base: position 26,677 of record CAUYRT010061540.1, on the reverse strand, counting down.
CCTAATCACTCCCTTCTGGGAAGGATATTGAGAATCGTTTATAGACTTGCATTTATTGTTTTGCTATGTAAAGATCAGCAAAATATAAGGGTATATAAATCCTCACCATAGGGAATTTGAGTAATCAGTGTAGGGGAGACATTTTCCATTTTCCCACATTTCTCTGGGGGCTAGAGGAGCTTTTCTATGCTTCGTCACGTGCCAAGTGGGGTTGGGAAATGGAAGTTGCTTTTTCTCCTGCCCCTACTACCCACTCTTTACTGACAAGCTTATTTTTTCCCCTAAAAACATTAGCCACACATAAAGCTACTTGCCTTGCCTTAAGGAGCTGCTGTGCCTCTGCATGCCCACACCACTTACTAAGAAGGATGGGATTTATTAAAGGAATACAAATAAAGACAAAATGCTTCACATAAAATGTTGAAGAATATAATTGTATGAAGAATATAATTATACTAGTGAAAAATATTTTTTCTTATATTAATGATTTGCATTTAGTTTTAAAGATAAAGTATTAATATTGATACTGTTAGGTGAAAATCAAGGAATCTGTTTAAAGAGACTAAATATTCAAAAATATGTAAGTACAGGGAATACTCTTATATAAAAGTTTGATTCTTTAGAAAATTGGATATTTTGGCATAATATGCAGCTGTGAGTTCTGCCATGTGGCAATTGGACAGAAGAATACTATATACATGCACTAAAATTTGAGATTCAGCTGTGCTGTGTCATGGAAAGCCATAGAATTTTAGAGAGCAAGCAGGTGCACAAAAAATACATCTGGGTAAAAAATAAAGGAGAGAAGTATTTTTTAACTCTGTGCATCTCTTTGGTGCTTTATTCATGTTTATGCAAATGAAATGCTCTAATTACCCTGTAAGAAAAGCAGATAAATGAAAATATGACAGTATAATTTTCCTGTTTAGTTCAATATTGCAAAAACATGGCAGAAACTGTCAAGATTCACCACCAAAACAGACTGGTACTTACTCCCTCAGATTTTTTCTCTGGATAAATACAAGTCTCACCACCAGATGTGAAATTACAGTAAACTTTGAAGGAATCTCCCGAACAACCTTGGTTGGGATCAATCCAATATTCACCTAGAAAGTAGCAAAAAACATAATCATATACAAATTCATTGATGTCAAAATTGAATGCATTAGATATTAAATTATATTTGAAACAAATAATAAAGTATATTCAGAGATTATTTCCCTTTTATGCTTTTGGTCATATCAGGGTATATGTTTGAATGTTAAAGAATGAGCCTCTGCCTTGTCTTCCTCAAAGCTTTGCAAATGCCCTATATACCCTATCTGGAATACCCTTTATTTGTTTTTGTTTTGCCTAGCACTTTTAGGTTTCAGCTTAAATGTCAACTCCTAAAATATTAACATTCTATTTATCTATGTATAATAAGCTATTCACATTGGAATCAGATATACCTGATTCCAAATCTCATAAGTATTATTTACTACTTAAGTAATTTGATTATAATAATCAATATACTTTCTCCCAGTTTAGCCTCAGGGATCACACTTTGCCTTACTTTATGGCAAAATCTTCTTGTAGTAAATGTATTTTCTTTTTGAATGAGGTCCTAGGGAGGACTACTTTATATCCTTAAATGTAGTCTGCTACTAATGCCATTATTGAAATGTTATAGAACAAATTTTATGTCAATGACCATGACCATTAATTTGGTGTTATGTGAGTAAAGATGGCAAATAGTAGGAGTAACATTAAACAAAGTTATTCTTTAAATAATTGATGATATGGTTTGTATTAACAGAAGTTACTGGGAGCCAAAATTGATATATATGTGACCGTTACTTTGCTTCATTCTTTTGGAAATCATAAAAAGATCCCCCAAAACGAAGACCTGAGAAGCAAAGTTTCTCTTCGACCTTCTGCCCTCCTGTCTCAGGCCCCTCATTCTCTGTTGAGGCAAGTCAGAGAAACTAGAACCCCTCTTCCATTAGGTGGGTCATTGAAACTAGAACGCCTTCCCCGAAAGACAACCATAAAACCTAAGAATATTACTCTAACCTTCCCCCACCTTTCTATGTAACTGCTGGTCTTAAAGAAATTAAGACCCTACCCCATGCCTGGGAGAAAAAAATGCTACAATGGTGAGGCCAAGAAGAATCTGGACATAAGGCCTTGCTAGGTTTCCCCACTCAAACTATTACCATTAGCTCGTACCCTTTTCTCGTCCAATAACATTTCCATATAGCTGCCCTGCTTCATTGAACCTAAGCTTAAAATCAGATAACGACCACTGTATCCTTGGGTTCTCATTCTGAAGGCTCCTATGTCATGTGGAATTATGATCAAAAATACATGTGCTATGCTTTTCTCTTGTTAACCTGTCTTTTGTTACAGGGTTGTCAGCTGTGACCCCTACAATGAAGAGGAAAGGAATCACACTCTTTCCTCCCTATACTTCCTACTATTTTTCATGCTGCCACTTCATTTCAACATTAATTTGAATTATATTAATCTTCTAGTTGTGAAATTTAACATTTTAAAAGCTCAGATTACTTAGCATTGGAACTCTCAAAAATCCAAGGTCAACTTGCTTTATTTTCTACTACCACTTGTATATGAACAGGGAAAGTACTAGTCTATTTGTCAGGTAACTTGGATATCATATTTAACACAAACATTTACACTTTTTATGATTACACCATCAATATATTCATTTCTGAAACAAAGTGCAATTCTCAAGAAAAAAATACAAGAAAATAAAAATCATCCAAGATTTTACCACCCACACATAACCACTATTAATCTTTGATATTTCTTACATGGTTCTTAGGAGTATATAATTTTGTATTGTATGGATCATTTTTATCTTGCTTTATTGAGTTAATATTATCATTGAATAGTCTTTCAAATAATGTTAATTGCTTAATTATTGAGATACCTTCATTCAGTAAAGTGGTTGAGTATCCTATAAATACAATGTTCAATTTATCTCAAATTTATTCATCTCCCGTTTCTCCTGCCACATTCCTAAATTAGGTCACCATCATCTCTTGCCTAAATTAGTCCAAGAGCTTCTTAGCCAGCTTCTTTTGATTCCATTTTGCTTCCTTCCAAATTGCTTCAAGTAATTTCCCAGTGTGCTCACTATTGTTCAGCCATAGCAACCTTCTTTAGGTTCCTTGAAAACCCCAAGACCCTGTCTCCTGCAAATCTTTGCAAATGTCCTATATCCTCTGCCTGGAAAACCCTTTTGATTCTTAGCATGGCTATCTCTTTAAGATTTCAATTTAAAGATCAACCCTCACATATTAACATTCTATTTATTTAAAATAAAATCATATCTTAATTATCTAAACACCTAGCTTTTTTTCATACTATCTGTAATGATACGCTATTATTAATTTTGGGGGGTTGCCTGCTCCACCATTAGATAATAAGTAGCCCAAGGACATTATTCTTTCTGTTCATTTATGAATCTCTGAACAATGCCTGGCACTGCTCAGCAATCAATCAATATTTAATCTCAATTAATTAATTAGTACATTAAAAAATTAACAAGGCTGGTTACATAGGAACAACTGGGAACTATAATCCACAGGTAACTTACCATTCCCAAAATTTACAACATTTTTTATGACAGCTCAGGTTCTAATTAATCATATGTTGCTTTATAACTCAATACATGCTGCCATCTCTTACATTTGATTTTCAATTATGCATGATTGATTACCTTATTCATTTGAATCCGAAGTGTAAGAATCCTATCATATTGTCATATATTTCCTATATTCTTCTCTAAATGTCATATAAAGGCACTAGAAATTTTCTGATAGGCCAAGTATATTTAAATTCAGGAGAAGAAGAAATTTTCTGGAACAAGCTCAAACTAAATCATCTAAGTCCTCTCCTTAAATAATGCCAGCTAAAAGTAAATCTCCTTATAAATCACTGAACTAAACATATCTTTTTCAAATAAACACATTATAAATTTGAAGATCTTGGGTACCAGTTTGTGTAGGCACTCGAATAATTTCCTGTGTTTCAGTTTTAACAGGCTGTGCTTAAGATTTTAAGACATTTTTTCTTTATCGTGACTGTTTCTGAATTACATTTAATTTTCCTATTCACATAGAGTTATTTAGATCTGCGTTCCCCAATCCCCAGGCTGCAGACTGGTACCGGTCTATGGCCTGTTAGGAACCAGGTCCCACAGCAGAAGGTGAGCAGAGGAGGGCGAGCAAGCGAAACTTCCTCTGTATTTACAGCCACTCTCCATCACTCACATCACCGCATAAGCTCCCGTCCGATCGGCTGCAGCATTAGATTCTCACAGGAGCATGAACTCTACTGTAAAGTGCCCATGTGAGGGATCCAGGTTGCACGCTCCTTATGAGAATCTAATGCCTGATGATCTGAGTTGGAGCTGAGGCAGTGATGCAACCACTGGGGAGTGGCTACAAATACAGATTATTATTAACAGAGAGGTGTGACTGCACAGTGCACAATAAATGTAATGTGCTTGAATCATCTTGAAACCATCTCCCCACCCACACCCCCACAGGCCATGGAAAAATTGTCTTCTGTGAAACTGTTCCCTGGTACCAAAAAAGTGGGAGACCACTGATTTAGATCACAGTTGTACCATTCATGATGTGACTGATAGTGCCAAACAATATTTTCTTGGGAGTAAAAGAGGAGGCAAAGTGTTTCAGTATAAAATGGGAGATTTAAAATCAGATGAAGATCTGTCCCTTGCTAATTTAGTAATTGCACAAATTTGGTCAACTAAGACTAACAGAATACTTGAAACTCTCACCTCACAACAATAGGTATATGAAGGTTTTGTCAAAGAGTAGGTATAATAAATTATCCTGATTATTATTAATAAGTAATTCATAGTTGCTCTGGTTATTTGTGGATCAATGAAAGACACATTTTTGTTCCAAGCTATTCCAATTCTTAAATAGTTTGCCAAAGCATTGCTAAAATGATAGATCAACTATTCATTAGTTATGTTATTTAATCATAACCATATTATTCATACTAATGTAGAGTACTAATTATAATAATGTATTAATATTAATTAATCACATTGGTGCATTCATCATATTAATGTGAAGTAAGTTAATTATAATATAGTAATAAGCTCATCTGTGGTAACACATAATACCCATGCTATGATAGTTACTATAAGGCAAAATACATTTGTGTTAGATATAATCATCCTAAAATGATCTTGTCATAATTGAATGAAATCTTATTTAACAGACCAGAATTTTCCAAAGTAAATCTTGAATTACACAGTGTAAATGACTTTTTCTGTCTACAATACCAAAATTAAAAATCGTTTAGTTTTATTTAGAGACAGTATTAAACACTTAACTAGAATTAATGAGGTGACAATGCACCTCAGTAACTCAGAGGCTTCATCCATTTGCCTTGTTATGTATTATCAACCTACCATCTGGGAAGTCCGGATGGCTGAGTTGCAGGTCTTTGCAAGTTCGTGCTGGATTAGTTTGGGTACCCATTGGAAACTTCATATGCTCGATGTCTTGTTTCAGGGAATTAAGGGAACCAAATATTTCCTCCATTCCATCCCAGTAATCAAGAATATTATCATCCGCATCTGCTTGCATGCCTTCAGTATGCCTTCTTGTTTTTTTGGGTGACAAGATTGGTAAAGGCTGAATGACTTCACCAGGAGGACCCTGCAAAGAAGATTGTAAGTACGATTGTTTCATAAAGTAAAATATTCTGTAGATATTAGTTATTATCAGTTATGTTTTTGTTATAAGAAATTATAGTTGGTTTAGTTTTTTAGTATGTACAAAATCTATGATATATAATGTTTAAATATATATAAACTTGGTAAGCTCTTTTACAAAAACCTAGTGGAGATATTGAGGTAGGTGCACAAATCAGATGATTTCTGGCTCTTTATTTATATATTAATGTATCAAAGATTTCTGTAGATATATGTTATGTATGTTACTTTGTTATTTACTAATTAGTCTTCATTTATATGCCCCATCTCCACATTCAGATTTTAAAGTCTCTGAGAATTAGAACAGCATTTTAATGTCCTTGTACTATCTAATAAACTATTATACTTGATAATAATGTATATTATGAAACATTAAACTTTAAAAAATATGCACATATTAGCTTGCTTCAAATATGTATAACAAAATCTTTATAAATAGCAAACTTAAAATAAATGCCACCAGACTTGAATTTATAGTAAGAGTAGAACTACACCAAACAGTCAATCCATGTTGTTATGGGTTGAATTGTATCTCCCAAAACTTCATATGTGGAAGTCCTAACTCCCAGTATCTCAGAATACGATTTTATAACTAAACAGGGTCACTGAAGATAAAATTAGTTAATTGAGGTCATTAGGAGGGGCCCTAATCCAATGTGACTGATACTGTTATAAAAAGAGGAAATTTGATAAATAGAAAGAAATTAATTGGCCAACTAAAAATATATGTAAAAAATTAGCTGGGCATGGTGGTGCATGCCTGTGGTCCCAGCTACTCAGGAGGCTGAGGCAGAAGGATCACTTGAGCCCGGGAGTTTGAAGTTGCTGTGAGCTAGGCTGATGCCACGGCACTCTACAGCCCAGGCAACAGAGACTCTGTCTCAAAAAAAAAAAAAGGGGGAAATTTGAACACAGAGACATACACAGAGGGAAGATGATGTGAAGTGATACAGGGAGAAGACAGCCATCCACAAGCCAAGGAGAGAGGTGTGGGGAGATCTCAGAAGAAACCAACACTGCTGACACCTTGATCTAGGACTTCTAGCCTACAGAATTGTGAGTCAATACAACTGAACGTGTTGTTTAAGCCACACATTTCCTGGTACTTTGTCACTGTAGCTCCAGCAAACTAAAATACATATTGTTTCAAGAAAGAAAACTAAAATTTTTATCACATGGATCTATATTTTAATTCTACACCTTAATAATTGTGTGAAGCCTGGAAAATATCAGTATTAATAAACGTTAGCTATTATTATTGCCTTTGTTATTATTATATATGCACTATGAAAAAAAAATACCAAACACCTGAAGCTCTGTCTTTTTTCCTATAGTCAAGTATAAATTTATGTTTGTGGCATACAATCAGTTAGTTTCATTAAAATGTGGCATAAAATGTGCATGATTCTCTTCAAAAACTAGTAAAAAAACCAACGTTATTATAATATATAAGTAAGGTATCTCTATATTTAAAGAGCGAAATCAATTAAAAGAAAAGTCTTGGCATGTTGACCTGATTACTCAATTGATATAGTCACCATTTACTTAAAATCTGCACTTTTGACAGAATGTGCATTTTTGTCTATCTAATAAATTCAGAGAAATCATTGGCAGTCTCCAGACGTGAATTATCAGAACATCACTCTTGTTAACATGCACTTACCGGAGGCCCAGGAGGCCCTGGAAGACCACTGTCACCTTTCTGGCCAGCAGGTCCCTGTTAGAAAGAAGAAGGGAGAGGATATAAATAGAGAAAAGGAAATTAAACAGGTTTCATTGAAAAATTAAAATGCCAAAGCAAAAAGTACTTACACTAGAGCCTTTGTTACCCTTTGGGCCTTGAGGACCCTAGAAAATGCAGAGGTAAAAAGCACAGATAAAAATCTAGAGCGTTTGTTTCACTTTGGTATATTTGTAACTTACGTGTACCTGGTAAGATTCTTTGGTCTTATACTTACTGGTAAGCCTGGAGGACCAGGTGGACCTATGGGACCAGCAGGACCTGGAATTCCCTAGAGAAAGAATCATTCAATTTAAATAGCTTTCCTCAGTATTCCATTGTCATGTTTTACATAACACACATTCAAAAATTTAGAGAATTCAAAAACACTTAAGAATAGCTTAACATTTTTCCACTGTGAGTTTAAAAAATAATTTTTGCAAAATAATCTGAAATTTTCCCCCATTTTTCTGTAATGTCTATACTTTATTCTAAATACACACATATGTATGTGTGTGTGTGTATTCCTGCAAACCTCAGAATAAGATTTACATGTGATAAGAATTCAATACATGCATTTTAAGTAACTACTAAACTGTAATTTTTATGATTTCTATCTTAAATCATATTTTTAATTTATTTGTTCTAAGGTTTTCGAAAACAGTACTGACAAGCAGATTAGGAAAGACACTTTAAATTACTTGTTTGATCATGTTTAAAGGAATCTGTGCAAATGTGTGTATATATTATTCAAAAGGAATAGGAAAAAATATCTATATTTTTACTCACCCCATCCCCCTTTGCTCCTGGAGACCCTTGAGTTCCAGGAAGTCCTCTGTCACCCTTTTCCCCTTGTTCTCCTGGAGGACCGATCAGGCCAATTAAACCAGGATGTCCCTTTGGAAGGCAGAGAAAGAAAATTTTAATAATATTTAAATTACAGCCATTATTAAATTCTAGTCATAAAATACTTGGACATTAAATTCATGAAACCCAAAAATAAAAATTAAAAATGCACAAAAACACATAAAATAACCCTTCTAAGTAGAACACAGGGTTAAGAACCAACCTCCTCTCACCTAACTGGACCATTTACTGCTTACTTTAAAGGAAAGCTTTATTAACGGCTGAGAGTAATATGGAACAAAATGCTTTCTAAAAATATCATATTCAGTGTTCCTGAGGAAGTCCTTCAGTTAAAAGACCAATAATGATCATAAATAATATGGGTGAAATAAACAACCAAAACCATATTATTCTAATTAGCACTTCATTTAATATGGATGATCCATTTTTCAGAGACGTCGCAGTCTTTTAAAGATATTCACAGATTTTAAAATAATACAAACAATATTAATGCCATTATAAAAACAGCTTATTTTTTCTAACTGGTACAACTCAGCATAAATTCTGGGAGATCAAATTACTATTTGTATGATAGTTATAGTTTAAAATTTTTATTTTCATGTTTAAAAACATAAAAATGAGTATTTTGTTATTTCAACTGTTTATTTTCTGAATAGGTATTTTAGTATAACCATATCCTTTCTCCATATGGTTCCTAAACTGGAACACTGAGAAGATATAGCACTAGATTGTCATACATTTTTCAATATTTGCATATTTCCCTTTCTCTAAATACTTCTGAGAGGCCAAAGATTCAGAGGTTTTTCCATGGTTAGAATGACAAAGATATTGTTTTAAATTTCCTTTTGAGTGATTTTAATCCCCAAAAATTAACTGCCTCTGCTTTTAGAACATCAAAATTGTAACACATTCTTTTATTCTCACCTTTTCACCCTTGGAGCCAGGGTCACCTTTGAGACCTGGTAAACCAGGAGGTCCCTAAATAAGAAAAAAGTAAACAAAAATAGAGTGGGTATTACTTAGAGTATCATATTGCTGGTCACAGAGCTAGTTTGGTTTTGAAAATATGGAGTTCCAAAATAGTTTATAACCATGAGTGTCAATTTGTTTTATAGGATTGTAAGTAAACTTATGTTTAAAATATTATAGTTTAATTTGTAACTATAACATTAAACCATAATAGTGATAATTTTGATCAAATAAACTGAAGTTAAAAACAAGACATGGTTTATATGGCTTTTTAGTTAAGAAGAAAGTATAAATTTTCAATTACACTAATTTTAGAAGGGATTTCCAAATTATACATCTAGTCAATCAAATATTTCTATGCTAAACAAATTTCAAAGGTTACAGTATTTTCAGTAAGATTTAAAAGATCTCAATAAACTTTTGACTGTCAATTGATTTTTGATAACCACAGGAAAAAAATTTGACAAAAACTTTAGTACACTGTTTTGTTTATATTTCAATAACAACTATATTTGTATGTCTCAAAACGGTTGCCTGATATTCTACAGAATAAGAATATATAATTTCTGTATATACTGACTTAACAATGGAGCTATGTACTTCTGCCAGGTTATGGTCAATTTTCTGAATTCTGATTTCAATTCTTATTCTTTTTTTTCTTGTAAATAGACATACTTTACTATTAATATGATTACTAGACAGAGAGATACAATAGAATGTCTAATAATCCCAATAACATCTTGGGAACCCCACAGTCTACAAAACTGTCTTAACAATCAATCTTCAATATTCACAACAATCCTGATGAAGTGGCTATTTGTGTTCTTTTTAGTTGTGAGAAACTGGGTCATTTAACTTCTGAGTACCGAGACTGCGATTCAAATTTAGCACTCTGGTTCCAAGTCCAAAATTCTTTAGCCATATGATCTTGGACTAGTTAGAGTGATAGGAATAAGCAAGGAGAAGACGGTGGTACTCTGGTAGGTAACACAAAAGATATTTCAAAGGAACAGTAAGACAATTTAGCTAACTACCAAAGAAGATATGTCTTTTAGGAAGCAGACTGATTTAGACTGCAATAGTTTTAAGAGAGAAAGCCTTCTATACAGAAGACAGTAGAGTGAGAGAGGGCAACATTCATGGCATGACTTGGCTTGGAGGGATTTGGGAAGAAAAAGAAATATCAAAACTTCTTGAATCTTGAACTGAAATTCCCTACTACTGAGCCAGAAATGGCCTTAGCAAATTATAATATAAGGGCACTTGATTGTCATTGTATAACTATTTCAGAACATATGGTATTTGATGACTTTCTTCCTCTTAATAATTTATTGCCATCAGAACACTTGAAATCAGGAACACCAAAAGATCACAAGACTGACCTGCTGATTAGGTTTCTAGGCTGAAGATCCTAGAGACCGGTCAGTTATAAGTTATTCCTGCTCTAGATTCTCATAGAATTTTAGGTACTGACAGAATTTTAGAAATAATCAAAATGTGATACCACTCCTTTTATTAACAAAGGAACAGACAGACATTCAGAAACGTATTAATTTTGTGAGATCACAAAGCTTGCCAAGGGAAAAAGCAAGGAGTTGACCCCATGTCTTATGACTTGACCCAATGTTCTTTCCATGAAAAATATTATTTTCTTCTGTCATCACATTACAAAATATGCACATCCAACGGTGAATTTTTTTTTTTTTTTTTTTTTTTGTGATTAGTTAATTGGAATTCACTCCTGGCTGCTCAATGGAGTTTTGCACAAAAATTCTTCAGTTTTTAAAATTTGTGTAATAGTTGGGAGAATTAGCCTTTTTCAAATTACACTCCCAACATAGCACTTTTAGCTGTAAATTCTAAATTGAATCTCATATTTAAATGATTCTTGAAATTAATAATGCAGAAATTTACTTTTTTCTTGTAAGTATACCTCTATTTCAATAATTTAACTTTTTATAGTCCAAGTCCGAGTTTTATCCTTTTAAGTTATATTTTTATGAAAATTGTGGCATGACTTTAGCAGCTCTTAGTTCTGCCCTCCTATCCACAGCAATTTTCATATGGATAACTTTTGAACAAACTTTTTTAATCTACAAATTGGTGTACTCCAACTTTGAAGGAAACAGAAAATAAGGTTTTGTTCTGAAATTGCAAATTAAATAATGCAGGCAACAGATGCTGTCAGAAGTAGTATAACTGACATGAAACAATGATTTATATGTATGTGACTCATGAAATTAGGGCCAAGGTAATTTAGATAGGTCACTACTGCCTGCAACAAGTACAGTGCCAAGCAACAAAGGCAAACTGTTCATATGGTTTCTCTATAAGTCTAACTTATTTTGATTGAATTGAATTATTTATAATTCAAGCAAATTGTTTTAACTTTTACCAGGCTACCTCACGAGACATCACCATTGCACCTTCTACAAGGCTACCATGAATAATTTCTTCCCCCATCTAGGGATACTTTGATTCTTCAGCATGAAGGCGCACATTATATACTCCAGTCTATAATTTTTGTGAATATAAAGTATTAAGAGCTATGGATCTGATCCAAGCAGTGAGATGCACTATGAATACTAGTATGCGTTCAGAATAGATTAGGCCTGACATAGAAGCCAGACTCTTCTATTAGCAATTTAAATTAGCTAAACAAAGAGAGCTTCATTTTCTCATCTGCAAACTGAGGATTATTTCTATCTCATAGGGTTGCTGCAAGAATGAGTAGATAGGCCCTTTCCATTTCTTGGTTTCTGAAGCCTCCTCCACTAACTGAAATTCTGAATATCAGGAGAGAGTGAAAATAATGTTAATATAAATTAGTCCTTGTGTAACAGCAGAATTTTGGGCTATTATTTGGCATGTTTATATTTGTTTTAATTCATGGATGAATTTGAAATTCTATTAAGTATTGATGTAAAAGTGGACAATTTCCTGCATTGTTCTATTAATAGACATAAATTATTTTCACAGGAGTATGTGCAGTTTTAAGTGTAGATATGCCTCAGACAAAAAGAAGGCTAAAAGGAAATTACCAAATTCACTTTTAAATATATAGTAACTCCCTCCCCTTTTCGGTGATTTCACTTTCCACAGTATAGACTGTATAAAAAGTGAATCATAATGCAAATGTTAACTATTAGTTTATTAGTTTCAGATATGCTACAGATGATAGCTATCAACTTCCTCATCCCATTCTATTAGAATAAGCTGAAATGACAAACAAGAAGAAAGAAGAACTACTAGTAATTCTAATTTTTTAGGCTTAGTGAGAAATATACTAGACATTATTTGAGATTTAAATGCATTTTAAATCTTTTTCTATAAATGTTATTTATGAAGGAGTTAGAGATAATGAGTATTAATTCCTCTAAACTAATAATCTCTCATGAAATTACAAACTACATCTAAGGGCGAATTTGCCAAACAAAATCAGCTTTTTTATTTTTCACCATCTGGAAATAGAAATTGGTAACATTATGATATTGAGAGCAGTTATAAATAACCCTTTGAACCTGAAGCAGATCAAAAACATTGACTCTGCATATTAAAATATTCCAAGTATACACATTTTCTATTTTCTCTTTAGGATATTGTTAATTGAAAACCCCTAGGGAAATACATAATTCATAAGTAATAAAGTGAAAAGGAAAATACAGACAATACATTCTTAGATGTTTCAAATACAAGCCAACATTTTCCCCTCTGCAATATTATGCTTTGTGCAATATTTACTTTGATCTATATCTTAAAACTCTAGCTCATTCAAGTTTAAAGAAACTGCAGATCCTACACTTTATTTAGAAGATAAAATTGTAAATAGTGTTGAATTTGGTGAAAGGGAAACGCTTTGTTATTTAAAACTTTTTAATCAATATAGAAGACTACCCATCTCAAATCTGTTTACAGATAGTTTAAATGTAGCATTAAAAAAAATCAAACTGTAATTCGGTATCCTAGCCTACCTTTTATTCAGTCTTTTATAGTTTAAAAAATAATGCTATCAGATATTTCATTTTGTGAAAGGAAGGAATGTATGATAATGCTAAAGTAAACTTATCCAAAAATCAACGCTAAATAATTTTTCAGGTGCATTAGAACAAATAAGTTTTTTAAAAAACATGAAACAAAACAAAATAAAAGCTTAAAATTAACACAGATGTTAATTCTGCCTTCAAAAAATCAAATAAATATTAGATTTTAAAATGACTAAATCATGTTAATTTTGACTTTGCAGCAGAGAACAGAATTTAGCCATCATCACTCTTTTAAAAAGCTCCATCTTATTTTCACTTAATGTTTGTTGACTACTCAAAGAAAATTTTAATAAAATTTTTAAAAAGTTTAAAAAATTCTGATAAAATTCTAACAACTCTTACAGAGTTCCACTTAAAAGAACTCTAACAGAACTCTTCATACAGGCTCATCATTCTTCTTAGCTTCCATTAGCTTGCACCTGGGCTATTTGTCTATCCTCAGTCCCACGTGGTGATTCTAAGTATATGTGTATGTGTGTGTGTATGTTGAATTCATACATGTAAATAAGTTTTACCATAAGAAATATTTAACTTTTAAAGTAAAAAATCAATACTGTGTCATATCTGATCTTTAGTAGAGCTGATAACATAGAATAAGCACACACCCTGCAGAAATCGTTTTGAGAGTTTTAGTATGTTTGTTTTACTCTATTCCAAAGAATTTCATCTCCAGAAGGGTCCTATGGAATTGTTCAACTGTTATCTATATGGGTAATGGATGCTCTGTTAGACAGAGTTCAACTGTCTAATTAGTAGCTGCCAGTCTGGAAAGATGAAAGTAGGTAATTTGTACTTACTGAATAGCTAAGTTGTGTTTAAAAGTTGGGAAAAGGGGAATGTCTTGGTAGCTTTGTCTGACCAGTGGAGCAATACTGTAGGAAGTTACAGGCAGCTTCTAGAAGGGGAAAAGAGACCCAGTAGGTACTTGTGGAATTCTAGTGATGAGCAAGTTGAAGACTATGTAGACTTGGACGTGGGTATGACTATATTTGTAGCTATAATTAGTAAAAATACATTATGAAGAAAGTATTATTCATATAGCTGTCACACAGATTAATTTTAGAGATTAATGCAAACCTGTATGTTTTCAAATCGCTGCTAGTCTCACCACCCACATCTTATTCACATTTAAGCCTCTCTTTTCCTTCTTTACTAATCTTACTATATTTCTAACAGGGAGTGGCCCCTAGAGCAGATGACATTTAAATGGCCTTACTCTGAGTATACCTAGCATCCTCAACGTGATTCTATTATAGTACTTATTATATCACGTTCTGACTGCTGTCAGCGTTAATTGTACTTGTTGCCTGTCTTACATTTGATTGAACAGCTAACAACTTGCAAACAGGTTTACTGATGATACACATGCATAAATGAGGTGAAATTTACTTTAAGAATATGAAATTGATTATTTTTCAAAATATTTCCCATTATTTCACTTATTTAATAGTTATTCATTTTGTGCTACTAATGCCAATCAATAGTTGAAAAGTGCTTTACAAATAACTAATTTAATTAACATAAGAACCCCATGGGATAGAAAATATTAATATTCCAATTTAGCTCATTTAAACATTATAAATGGCATTGGGTAGATGCTATTAATATTTCCATTTTACAAATAAATAACTTAAAGTTAAAAAACAAATTAGTAACTTTCCTGAAGTCTTCCAGCAAGTAAGTGGTAGCACTTGTTTTGAAGCCAAGGAGTTTGGCTCTAGAGTCAATGATCTTAACCAGTAACCAGAGCTACTGCTCATTCTGATTAAAAAATTACTTACCAAAATAAATTTTTCTTAGTTGAGTGAAAAAGCTCATTAAATTGCCAAAAATGGCATTCTAAAGATGATTTGTCTGTTCACTCTCACCTCATGAGGACCAAGTATCATTTTCATTGAGATTAGATATCACAGTCAAGACTAACTGAAGCTATGAAGAAACTAAACTCTATTCCCGATATAAGTACTCTCCAATAAAACAGGCAGTCAGAAAATGGAATGCACCCACACAGCTCGCTTCTCATGCTGATCATCCCTCTCTTTGCCTAAAAGGGTTTGAGTTGCTCTGCCTTCTTGCACTGTAAATTCGTATTTACTTAAGAGTCAGAAATACAAACTTTTACAAGCTGGAATCAGGTGGTATGTCTGATGGTTTTATTTTTAATATCTGCCGAAGGAAAAGCATGGTGCTTTTTATTTCATCTGCAGAAAGGTCAGAATACTTATTGGAAAATCTGAAATAACAGGAAGAAAAATCTCTGGCAAATTTTAGGGTGACATTAAGGCAAAGTAATTTTTCTCCCAGGCTCTGACTCTGTGCAGTAGTTTACCATATCTAAGGAGAATATTCCTAAGTATCAGTGCAGATGTGGAACTGATCCTGCTTGAATTAAGGCCCTGCTCCTATGCTGATGAGACAATGTGCATAGTTGCTAATCTTCTGCTTGAAGTCAACCAAAATTTGATAACTTTACCGAGTTACTAAATAAGTTATCTTTAAGTTTTTCAGTAAAATTTTAAATATAATCTCATTAACACTTATGAAATATTTGGCAGGTATATTAGAGGAAATTGGTGTGGCAAGCTTTATTAAATTGAATGGTCCAAATTCTTCCTGAATAATTAAGATTGTGAATTCAGTTTTGATGGCTTTCTGAGTATGCATATATCTCTGAGATAATTAATATGCTCATGATAACAGGGATTTGAATAAAGTTTATGGTGGGATTTGACTGTTTAACATGTATCACACATGCATAGTGTGCTATGTGTACTGTTTGCTGTTTTTTTTTTAATATTGGAAGGGAAAGTAAAAACCTATTTTTTATTACATTATTTAAAGATAGACGACATCAGTAATTTTTCCAAATACCTCAAAATTATCTTATTTTCCATATGATGCATTGTTTTAAGTAACTGATGCTATAATAATGAACAGAATAATAATTATTTGGTTTGATGAAACGTTTTTTAAATCTATGAGTCATATTTTATATTATTAGAATGTTATATATCAGTAAATGAAAACAGGAATATGAAAAGGGCCTTGTGATATCAGCACAGTATTATGACTATTTGAGTTCCTTTAAAATTGAGATCTGATCATTGCCCTGTCTGAGAGACAAATGGGATATCAGAGTCATTGGGAGATATCTAACATTCACAGTCAAGATCTATCTGCAATAAAGTGTCATTCTATATAACCGTGCCTGATGTGGCAGTTTTCCTCCAATTATAAGTAATTTAAAAAGTGGTTCCTTTCATTGGTTTGCTTTAATATTTTCACCTAGCAAAAAAAAAAAAAAAACAAAAAAACATTGTAATTTGAACTGGAATGTCTTTCATTTTTCAAAAATTTATTGTTTCTTCTTCACAAGTAAAACTATTGTATTTTTGGGGGAAAAAAAACTACATTCCTCAAGTGAAATTAAATAACAGAGGATCTATACAGCACTATTGTTGATCTCTGAGAAAGTATACAAATTAATCCATTCTTTTCTTTGATCCAGAAATAATATAAACCCTTATTTTAAACCATGATCTTGGTTTTAAAAGCCAAAGTAACTTTCAACCTACACTCATAACCCCTATGTGGTCATTATTTTTCTTTTTCCACTTTGTAAAACTAGACCTATAGTTTCTTAAGAAATCAGCAAGTAAATGCATAGTCTGGAATAGAATACATGAATTCCCTTAGATTGCCTTTTCTAACAATCCCTCAAACATTGTCCAAGCCATCCGGGCTTTTCTTTTTTTTTTTTTTTTTTTTACTAGGGAATTGGGGGGCGGGGGGTAAACCTACGTCTGAGCGACATAGGGGGGCATTGTGGAGGGGTGGGATATGCTTGAAAAGTAGTTGGGGAGTGGAATTAGGGGTCTCAATAGGGGAAAGGAATTCCTCAAAAACTGATTCGTGTGATTAACTGTACACCTTGGTAAATTCACTGTTTGCTGCTTTGATTAATCATTTTACACATATCTATTTCTGGACAATGAAGTTCAAATATCTCTGCCATGAAATAGAATCTGTTTATAAAGCAACCAAGTCACCTAGTGGGTAATAATTTTAAAGAGCAAGTCTTTCATTCTCATTTTCTGCCCAAATTTTGTAGCAAGGATAGCCTTGGATCCTATAATAAACTCTTATCTTGAATAGTATGTATACTTGGTCAACAAAATGCTTTATCGCATTTCTCAAGCATGCTATTTGTACATAGGGTTTATGATAGTGACCAAGCTTCAGTGTTGTAAAAATCATCTTTCTTCACTAATGGGGTTTATTGTTTTATATTTCAGTCTGCATGACTCATAAAGAGAACAATTTATTTGGTCAAGAAATCACTGGTGCCAGCATTACTGTTTTAAATGTAGTGCCAGGAAACTAAGTGTAATTGCATGCATTTGGGGAAACTGCCCATACTAGGAAAAGGACTGGCTGGGTCATTAGTGGCATTTTATTCAGAGTGGAAATATTATTTTTTTCCAATGAAAGGGTGAAAGAAAGGAAAAATCTTCTGATCAAGTAGCATATTTACCACATACCTATAAGGATCATTTTTATCTTTTTAAGTGTAAGTAATATACTTTCTTGAAAATTGTACAAAATCTAACATAATTTAATAGCTAAAATTACAAAAATTCTAGCTTATAAACAATTTTGTGTTAGAAATTGTCTCTTTAAATGATGAAAAAAATCCTACTCACCAAAGGACCAGGGGGTCCATCTTGGCCTGCAGCTCCAGGAAGACCTTGTTCTCCCTACAGAAAATAGAGACGATTGATTTCTTTAATTACAAAAGAATACATATTTCTTTCTTTTTTTAAATTCTGGAAATACAAAAAGAAAGAAAGAAAACATCACCTATGAATTCCACCACATGGAGAACATCCAGAAATATAAGCAATTTTCTGTCTTTTTATTGTGTGCATATGTCCATATGCACATACATACCCATATATATGTGTGTGTGTGTGTGTGTGTGTATATGTACAAACAAAAATCTTGTATCATTGAGATCTAAGGGTTTAGTTTTATATTCTTCCTTTATTAGTTACTGTTTCACCATAAACTTATTAAATAAATGACATGCTTAAATATTTTAAGAATATCTCATTTTATATATAATATTTACTGAATTCCCATAAAAACATCCACACAATAACTTACAAAATAATGCTAGCATAAACACCTTCATTAACAGTTTTTTTTTAGAAATAAATGTTATTTTCTTTCTTTTTTTTTTTTTTTTTTTTTTTTTGAGACAGAATCTCACTCTCTTGTCCGGGCTAGAGTGAGTGCCGTGGCGTCAGCCTAGCTCACAGCAACCTCAAACTCCTGGGCTCAAGCGATCCTTCTGCCTCAGCCTCTCAAGTAGCTGGGACTACAGGCATGTGCCACCATGCCCGGCTAATTTTTTTTATATATTTTTAGTTGGCCAATTAATTTGTTTCTATTTTTAGTAGAGACGGGGTCTCGCTCTTGCTCAGGCTGGTTTCAAACTCCTGACCTTGAGCGATCCGCCCGCCTCGGCCTCCCAAAGTGCTAACATTACAGGCGTGAGCCACCGCGCCCAGCCTTTAGAAATAAATGTTATTTTCAAAATAGTATTCAGCACAGGTGCTCACCACAGGGCCAGGGATGCCCCGAAGACCTTCTGGACCAGGCTTTCCGGCAGGTCCCTGTGGACCGACTGGGCCAGTTTTTCCAGGAGGGCCTTCGGCACCTGCTTCTCCCTATTGGAAATAAGACACGTGAACACATGAATAATGAAAACATATTTTATTATTTATCAAATGTACTGGAATAAATACTGTCTGATGTATGCATGAGATTTTCAAACATAATATCTATTATATATGTAAATAATGTATATATTTTACCTTAGCACCTTTTTCACCTTGTCTTCCCTCTGCACCTGCAGCTCCAGGAGGACCCTATAAAAATAAAATCGCGTTTAAAATTGCATCACATTTAAAAGTAATAAAACTGAGAACTTATTTATAAATACTCCAATTTAATTTGTAACAGACTAACAAATTGTTGTTTTCTATTGCTATTTGGTTTAAAACACAGTGAGTAAAACAAAATCCCTTTTTATGTATCAACTTCACACAATGAGTAGAATACACATAATCACTTCACATGAATATAAGGAAACAGTAAAAATAAAGTTTCCAAAGAAATATGAATTAAAAGTCACCCTTAGTGTGTTAAATACTCAGATATCATTTATTAGTAGAGATTAATTGAATTTATCAGATTTCACTTCCATCCTTATTGTGTTTTAAGAGTTTCCCATACTTAATCTTAGATCATGTTCCAGCTAAAGAAGCATTTTAAATCATCATGGTCAACAGATACAATATTTTCATTTTCTGGAACTCCATAATTCATATAAATCAGGAGCATTAAAACTTCTCTCACTTTTTAAAATCTAGTATTGGAGAAAAAATAGAAAAAAAAAACCAACTCTACACTGAAGATGTCAACCAGAAGCATAAGTACAGAAAGATTAAAAAAGAAACTTAATGATGTCCAAGAAATTGCTTTATATTTTTTCCCAGACCCTCTTGTTTTCCATTTATTTACTTCAATTTTCACAATAAATTGTACTAAAAATCATTAACTGACATTGAGGCTGAAGGTTGGTGTTAATTGGTGAGAATAAGGTAAGACAGGAGGATGACTTTTTATTTTAAGGATGCTATTTAATATTTTAATGGTGAATATATGTCAGTCTTTCATATACGGTCTTTTAAATCCACATTTAATATGCATATGAAGGACTTCATCAAACGCAGAGAATTCCATGAACTCATTTCATCTCTGAGTCAGCAAAGACATCTTTAGTAATTATTTTCTGAATATCATCCTGTAACCTCATCTGTTATTAGACATTCAATGTACCTCAACCCAATGATAAGAAATGTATAATAAATTCTATATGCAGTTTCTTGAGGAGGCAGAAATATGCTAATAATAACAAACTTCAAAGTGAATTTCTTTTAAATTTCATACTATTTATGCAGAAAGAATTCTGTATTGAAGCATAGACTTCAAATTTTTCTGAATGTTAAAATGTTGAGACATAAATTATCTTGGTGTTATATTTAAAATACTAACTTATGCAAAGTAGATAAAACAAGCAAAATTGTTATTACTTTCGAAATAGGAATAATGAAATTCAACAGAAGAATAGCTTTTTCTTATTTGATGAAGGTTTTTCCTTAAACTAGTGACATAAGTTTATGTGTTCTTAACCTCAAAAGGTTGCATTTATACACATGAATTTTATAGTAAAGAAGATTTATCAATATTTCACTTTAAGAAAAGCAAGCCATCCACTGTCTAAAAACAAAACAAAAACACCACCTTTACTCCAAAGTAGAAAAGATAATCCAAACTTGAAGAGCCCAGAAAATTTTAGCACAAATAAATTACAACAGAGCCACAAAATTAAAATAAAGGGCTTCTCCACCCCAAAAGAATTTCTTCCTTATGTGAATAAACATCTATCACAGTAGAAATTCTTATTAAATGACTTTGTTCTCTTCCTTTTCTCCTTTTCCCAGTTTTGTTTATTCCTTATATATTTTTTCCAGATGACAAAAGAAAAAAATTTAAGAAAAACTAAAATGAAAGCAAGTAACACACTTTTTGTAGGAGAGTGGAAAGTTTCCATTGAAAAAAACTCCTAACACCTGCTGTAGTTTGAATATGTTCCCCCAAAAGCATGTGTTGGAAACTTAATCCCCAATGCAACAGTGTCGAGAGGTGGAGCACAAAAGGAGTTATTAATATTTGGGTCATGAGGGCTCCACTGATTATAATGCCTGTTATAACATGGCTTGAGGCTGCAAGTTCGATTTCTTGCTCACTCTTGTTCTCTCTTTCTTCTTTCACCATGGCTGACTATGCAAGAAGGCCATGGCAAAATGTGGCCCCTCAGCCTTGGACTTTCCAGCCTCCAGAACCATGAGCCAGTAAAT
Organism: Lepilemur ruficaudatus; assembly: GCA_963574885.1. Classification (NCBI taxonomy): domain Eukaryota; kingdom Metazoa; phylum Chordata; class Mammalia; order Primates; family Lepilemuridae; genus Lepilemur; species Lepilemur ruficaudatus. The sequence goes on along the minus strand of CAUYRT010061540.1, from coordinate 5,326 downwards.
TTTTGTTCATTATAAATAACGTAGTCTGTGGTATTCTGTTGTAACAGCACAAAACAAACAAAGATGAGACCATGGACACATTCTTGTCTTAGTCATTTATTTCTCACATGTTTACATAAACAGAGGGGCAAAGAGTTAATCTAGTGAGTTACTTGCTGTACTTCCTTGAAGCAATGAGTGTTCTTACTAGAAAATGTTTCATAAAAACATGACACAATAAAACAGGCCCTCGTTAATTCTCTGCCAGTAGTCGGTATTATAACAGATTTTCCTACCCACGAGAAATATCTTCATATAAAATACCAATATAATCTTCCCACTTCAAATTTTATTATACAATATGATTATCTATATAATTTATCCATTCTTCTACTCATGTTGTAAACATTTAAATATTCCTTATGCTCCAGAAATGTGCTATGCGTGTAGACTACATGCACAGAGACTACAAATAAAAAAATAAAATTAAAACCCTAAGGAATTAATGAAATTTGGTTACGAAGATAAATATAAAAATTAACAAATACAGTACATTGAAAAATATACAAAGATGAGGTAGGTATACAAAATAGGTACAATGATCTAGTTTGGGAGTAAAGAAAATTTTCCTAAAAACCTAACCTCTGATCTGAATCTCACAGTGTAGGTAGACGAGGGAGGGATGTTTATTTCTAACACTCACATGCATGCTTAAAAGCATTACGATGGAAAGTACGTAACGCTCTTTAGCGAGCTGCTGGTAGTTCAGTCAGGCTGTTAGACTAAATATTAGCAAAATGAACTATGTCAAGTTTAGTATAAAGCAAATAATTTGGGTAAATATTAAATGAAAAAGTATTCTCATTTTTCACATTAAAAAAATTAGGACAGTTTCTTCCAAACAACGTTTAAACCCACTAATATTTAGCATATTTGAAAACTAAAGTTAAATAAATATAATTCAGGATTTTTCAGAACCTTTGGTATCCTTCTTGAACAATGAATCTCCAAGATGGGTGCATAATCTGCAGTGGTTCCCAATTTAAATGCAGACTTTGTTTTCATAATGACTTTCCTTGGGAGGCATAGTTTTCTACCAAACAGAAATGTTAAGAGAATTTATGATTTATTTTATTATTACAATGTAATTTCTACCGATATATTTATATAAGAATTTTTCAAGAACCTTTGGAAAAGCAAATGTCTGAATTTGTAATTGGAATTAATAATGCATATATTTCTCTAATACTATAAATGTGTATGTATATATACATACACACTATGCATATATAGGGTGCATATACATTAATATGTATACATGCACTGTGCTATATATGTTGTGTATGTGTATATATATAAAGTTAAAACTTCATTTGTCTTTGTAATCAATTAATAATATGAGTTATTGTTTTAATTTTTCATTGTGAACTTTCCTTTGGCAATATGAACTGAACTCCTTAACATTCCAGTTACTATATGCATTTTCTAGGTTATAATGTTGAAATTACTTTAGTCAGCTCTAGAGTATTTTTAAAATAACAGGGCATGGAAGTAGCTAAAATGATAATTTGAGTATTAAAATTCCATGGCTTATTGATAGAAGCTGCACAACTCTTCTAGTGCCTTAAGGAAATAAACATTTATCCTCAAGTATTACAAATGCATGAAAGAAGATACATGTACTACAAATGATAACTAAATTCTCCTACTTGTTCAATAACCATTAGAACGTTGTTTCTCAGTATCACCGCCATTCCCAACATTGTGATCAATATTCTATCAGGAAGTTTTATTATTATTCAGTTGCAAGATTCACCCACAGAAAAAAGTGGTAATTCTTTTGAACACATTTCCATTTCTACTTTTGATATGATATGTAGCAAAATTCTTATTTTTCTGTTGCCTCCAATGTGGGAAAAGTAAAGATAGGAGAAATGCTAATTTCCATAAAATATATGCAAATCTAAAGTAAGACCACATGTTCTAGATGGACTAAAGAAAAATAGATTGTAAGGCAACTCTGTATTCAACCAAATTATAAGCCTGTAGATCACATATTATCTTATTTCATAGGAATATCTTCTAGCTATTTTCGTGAAAGTGATATTAAATTGACTACTGCATCAGGCACTGCTGTTTGCTGACTGAACCCAAAGGTCTGTAGAGACAATTCTCAATTTAGTTTCAATTTGTAGAATTCACTTTACACTGCACCTCTACAGAATTAGATGCTCTGTGTTCACCCAGTGTATAAACAAAGCGACCGCACATATGTACAGCGCATAAACAGAGTGATAACGCTTATGTCAATACTTTTAAGTTACCAAATACTACCTTCTCAATTAACTCACTGTTTCATCATTTCATTATTTCTCAAACTGGTCCTAAACCTCTTGTGTTGCAAACCCATTTTATTAAAAAATATATGCAGTTATCATGAATTTAAACACTCCCTCTTTTGGCAATATTCTCACAGGAAATTCCTTTACTATATATATTACATGAGGAATAAATCATGAATAACTATAAATTTCAATAGAATTACAATATAATACAATTTGAAAATGCAATTAAGTAATATTTTGTATATATTTTGTATGTTTATCACCTAATTAGTTCAGTATTATTGATCACTGTAGAACTCTAATGACAAAGCAAAATTCAACAATAAACGAAACAAAGTCTGCTTATGAAGTTACCATGAATTTATTACTAGCAAACTTTCCTTTCACGTCTACAATTGGGAAATTAGATGAAAATATTTCAATCTTTTTGTTACCTATATGTGTTATTTAATAATAAGTTTCCTTAATTTATAAATAATACTACAATTTAAAACTCTTACTCAATGTTTAATAGCATCCACTGTTTGAGCAGCTGATAAATTCAAGCAATAGGTGTGGTGCTTTAAATATACATTTGATTAATTTATTCCTCACTTCATCACTGATAATTAGTTATTATGCAAAATGAGAAAACTGAGACTCAAAGAAATTAACTCATTCCAAGTTACATTTTTAGGTAAGCAAAATAAGGACTGAAACCATTTCTGTTTGATTCTAATGCATCAACATTCTGGACTACTTGGTGCTGAAACTGAAGAGTATCAGTTTATAGATTGCAAATTGTCTTAGGAAATAATTTGTGTGTTCATTTTTTTCTTTTTAGTTAAACCACCTATTTGCTTAAGCTAAGGTAGAACTATTGACTAAACTAACTAGTTTGGTTGGCTGTAATATAAAAACAGTGCAAAAATTAATTGCTAGTGTTGAATCAGAAAAATAATCACAGTTTTAGTAATAGGATTATTGACTTTAATTTTTCACACCATTAAAATATGTTTTACTCTGATGAAGAAAATAGATTATTGTGTAAAACAGATTAGCTCAATTAAGCATGCCAGTTTATCCAAACCTAGTGTAGGAAACAATTTAACACATTGTGTTAAATAGCTTTCATGTTCAATTTAATGATGCCACGTTTAAAAGAGAAAAACCTGCATATTATTGCTCAATCAGGCTGACCTAAGGTTGATTTTTCTTCTATATCAAAGTGGATGTGAGGATGTGAATAGCTTTGTAAGCAATGCACAGTCATCACAGTTCTCACGTCATTAATAATTCATGAACACAAAGACTTCTAAGTTTGTTTATAAAGTGACTAGAATAGATTAAAGATAGCTCATCATATTTGTATAAATTGTTATTTAAAAAGGGAGGACAGAACATTGCTAAAAGTTTTTATGAAGCTGTTTTAAAATAATTCATCAAAAATCAGAGCGAACTCCACTAAAGCACTTTCTAATAATACGAAAGAAAAAAAATGATGTAAGAATGACTCAGTTAAGTATTTTATTACCTTAGGCTCTCAACATAAAAATGTATGACAAAACACAGTGCAATATCAGTAAATTGGAAACTTCCTACATGCCACTTGAAACTACTGCAATTCACTTTCTCACACAGAGATAACTACCATCCTAAATACTTGTTAGTCATTGCCTAACTTTTCTGAATCATTTTTAATACTCATGTTTAAACGTTAAACGCGTTTTAAAGTATTTTGGCATATTACATAAATGAAATCATATCTTTTCCAGTTCAACGTTTTATATATATGTTATATACATATAAACACACACCTATATATGTGTATTTATGTATTTTGCTTGATATTAGTTTTTTGAGATTAATCTGTTGATCCATGCATCTATAATGCATTCATTTATATTTCATTTATGTTATTCTATAACATACCTCAATGCATTTATTTTTTCTAGAGTTTTATTATGAACAAGGATAAATAAGCATTCAATTTTTGTTTTGTTTTGTTTTGTTTTTCAAGACAGAGCCCTGCTCTGTCTCCCAGGCTAGAAAGAAGTGACATCATCCTAGCTCACTGCAACCTCAAACTCCTGGGCTCAAGAGATCTTCCAGCTGGAGTAGCTGGGACTACCGGTGCATACCACCAAACCTGGCTAATTTTTCTGTTTTTGTGTAGAGTCGGGGTCTTGCTCTTGCTCAGGCTGGTTTTGAACTCCTGACCTCAAGCAATCCTCCCATCTTGGCCTCCCCAGAGTGCTAGGATTAGAAGCATGAGCCACTGTGCCTGGCCTGTGTAAGTATTCTTATATGTGTCTGTTGGTGACCATGTGCAATATATCACCTAGATATGCACTTAGAAATAGAATTACCAGTTGCTAGGAAAAATTCATGTTCTATTTTACTATATAATACAGAACTATTTCCCTAAAGGGGTTGTACCACCTAACTCGCAGCAGCTGTGTATGATAATCTCCATTGTTTCTGAAATACCCTTTCTAATATTTAGTTTGTCAGAGTAAATTTTTTTTACCTTTGTGTTCTCTATATTTTTTTCTTTACTGAAGTATAATTTACATATCATGACTTTTCTCCATTTTAAGTGTACAATTAAATGATTATTAGTAAATTTACCAAGTTGTACAGCTATTCACATAAATCAGTTTTAGAGGATTTCCTTCCCCCAATTGAGACCCCTAATTCCCATCCCCAACAACATTTCAAGCATGCCCCTCCCCTCCACAGTGATCACCACATCTCTCAGATGTCCGTCAACCCCCCACCCCCCAAATCCCTAGTGAACACCACCATCATTTGAACACCATAGTGTTAATCAGTCAATACGAATTTGATGGCAAGTACATGTGGGCCCATTCTTCCCATCTTGTGTCACCTCACTTCGAATAATGGGTTCAAGCTTAAACCAGGATAATATAAGCGGTGCTAGCTCACTGTCATTTCTTAAAATTGAGTAATATTCCATTGTAAACATATACCAAATTTTGACAATCCACTCATGAATTGAC